>CAWUFW010009644.1:600000-766427 GCA_963921515.1 Calotriton arnoldi | reverse complement strand
TATTGACCAAAGAGGCATCTACCATGTCAGTAATGTCCACCAACCCAGGAAGCATGAGTATAGTGCAATCTAAACTTTCAAAGTGGATGATTTGTGGATGGGCATGGCAGCACTGCGTCTTTTCATAAGTCTATGCTCCATATCATATACAGAAAACTGGGCCTTCCATGCTTATATGTGATTTAAAGGAAAATATTCTGTGACTGATGTGGTTAATTCATAGTTCGGTTCCATTAGCTATTTAATTTATAGGGTTGGCACTTCCTCCTACCATAATTTGAGCACATAACTACAAGAGTGTTTTGCTATCCACAGAAAATGATACATCCCATCTCGGGACATGTTCAGTACTTACATATTTGCCACCAGAACCTCTTCACACAACAGAGGTGTAAGAGAAAGTCTCTTTCTACTGTATAGGCAAAAAGATCAAATTAGTCAAAGAATCACATGAATGCAAACCATGTGGGAGCTGTCAGTGTCTGTATATGCAAGGAACAGATCACTGTTTGTTGATGTCAGAAAACCTATACATTTTAAGTTTATATTAATGTGGAATGTTTTGTGGAGTGTAATCTTAGGTGGGAACAGTTCCAACTGAACCGTGAAGCTGCATGTGTGTGTGCACGTATGTGTGTGTGTGCACGTATTCCTGTGAGCGTATGTGTGCGTGTGTGTGTGTGAGAGAGTGTGTGTGTGCAAACCATTAAAAACAAGGTTGGTCCTTTGGCAAAAAGACTACATTCAATGGACACCATTAGAAACCAACCACCAGCCGCAAAATGCAAATGCAATTGTTGTCATAGCAGTTCATCACATATCCATATTTGTATATGCCATCAACTGGATTCAGCAGCTACCACAGCTAGTCAACTGGAATGTCAATGAGAATCATATTTCACTACAAACATCCAAGAGAAAGATTTACGTTCAAGAACACACCCCAAAACACCACGAATTCGAAAATGCATTCACTTTCCACTTTTGACTGTCAGCTGGTTCTGAAAAGTGGCAAGGGGGTCTGGGTCCCAAAACTGACATGCGACTCTAGTGCGTGTTAGTCATTGTACCCACGGTTCCATCCTCATGTTCAGAATGAACAGCATGCTTCAGTTTCCGTCTTCTGCTTATCTGATCTTCACCTCTGATCACATTCAAGCACACGCAGACTCCTCAGTCACCTTAATACAAGGGGATGTGTTTGGCTTTGTCTGGGGTTGCTTTTTATGAGTAACTGATTTGGAAAACTACTTTTTGCGAGTGAGGGACCTCTACGTTAAAAAAATAAATATCACTTTTCGTAAATACATAAGTGGATCAGCTTTAAGCAATGTTTTGAGATGCATTAGCATGTATGTGTTTTGCCTCTGTAGTTTCCTGTCCGCCCTTCAATGAAAAATGCGCGTGGCAGGTTTACTATGTCAGGGCTGGCCAACCCGCCCTTTACTTACAAGGGCTGCCGTCACGTCACTTAAGCTTCAAATCCATCATGGTTGTCAGCCACAAAGGTGGTTCCTGTTATGACACGTCCCACATCTTTGGCCATTTTCAGATGCCAAAGGGCACACATTGCTCTGGAAATGCGAATGACCTCCATCACCTTTGCCCCCAGGCTGCCTGCCTAGTCTTCCCCCTAAGGGCGCCGGGATAATGGCGCATTTAAAGCCTCCTGTGTGTGTGTGTGTGTTGCCAGCGGCGGGGAGGAATGCAGACCTGGCTGGTCCTGTCTTACATTAATTAGTACATGTACAAAAAAAAACAACATGAGCGCGCGCACGAACATTTAAACAAACTTATCTATAAGAAACCAAAAGGATCGCCATATATTTGCATGAATGTCACATGATGCGAATATAGGAAGAAAATAAAACTAAACGTCCTGTCACAGAGCTGGTCGCAATAAACCGGCACATCTATGTCTTTTAGCAAACAAATGCTCGAAAGTCCGTTAAGAGTCGATCAATTCTACTTTGATGTCTCCCCTTCCCTTCAAGCTGCTACTCGTCTCTTTCATGCCTCATCATGACCGCTCCTGACAAGAATTCCAGGCTGCAGAAGTCGTTCCTATCGGCTATCAGACTCGCACAAAGAGCCAAGCTGCCTCTGCTTGTCCAAGGAGCTCGCACCGAGAAGTCTATTTCCTCTCTTCCTGGAAAACCAGTCTGGCTGACACAGAGACGTTAATCGTCTGGGGCTGCAGTCCCACCCATGCATTCTTTTTTTAACAGGAAAACCCGCTCGCAGATGCATTCAGGCGACTTCGGTGCAGGAACCGCTGCAGAACGCTATCGCCTAAGCCGACATATTCGAGAAGAACGGTGAAAGCAAGATATTGCTTCAGCGAACTGTCTGGACTTCTGTGTTTCACTGCCCCCGCCCACATAACCTTTTTGTGCAAAATGGTGCAAGCTGCATGTGAGCTTGTCATGCATAGCCTCTGCTTTAGAGGCTCGTATATATAAACTTCCAATATTTTGTTATTGCCCCCGGGACCTGGCCCACCTGGGGGCTTAATTAAAAAAAATGCGGGAGCCCACGCTTCGTTTTTTGTTTGTTTTTTCACCCAGATTCATGCATGCAGCGTGAATTTGGCCGTTTTTTTTTTTATCCTTTTTGTGGCCCTGGGGGTCCTTGTGGGACCCCCTGAGCAGGCCTAGGGGGTCAGGGTGTTTCTACCCTGCCTCCTTTTCTTGTTTTTAATCTTTTTTTCTACTGTTTTCTTGTGACTCGGTTACCGAGTCACAAGATGGCTGCCAACACTTTCTGGTTTGGAGTGTTGGCAGCCAATCAGAATGAAGCGCGTGCTCGGGAGGATTCGCGAATCCTCCTCGGTGCTCAGATATCGATATTTATATTTTTTGAATTTCTCAGGAACTACTTAACGGATTTACACCATTTGAAAAAAAGGTCGCTTTCTGAACTAAGAGCTACCTTTTTGCCAAATTTGGTGTAATTCTGTTCAGCAGTTCGGGCTGTAGCCTGTTCCACAATTTCCTATGAAAATTAACATGGAGAAAACGTGTTTTGGGACCCCCCTTTTTTCTCGCCCCCCGCTTGTCGAATAACCCCCAAACTTTCAAGACAGGAGCTGACCTGAGCTGGTCATTAGTTTAGAAAATTTCGCGAAGATTCATCAAACGGCGCCAAAGATATTGGCAAATCAAAAAACGCTTTTCCTATGGATAATAGGTCTTAACTATAACTACCTACTGGCGAGGTAATATATATATATATATATATATTTTTTTTCCAAAGTCCTCCGTATATTCACAGAAAGTACTCGGACACTCGAGTATGCTGCATAAAGTTTTAATGGCAGAAAAAACGACGAAGTTTTTCTGCCATTAAAACTTTATGCAGCATACTCGAGTGTCCGAGTACTTTCTGTGAATATACGGAGGACTTTGGAAAAAATATTTAGGGCCCCGGTAGCCCGGACTCGGACCGCCCGTGACAGTCTTGTGATTCCAACCGGGATTTGTGGAGTGAATATATATATATATATGTATGAGTATTATGAGCATGTATGTATGTGTGTGTGCGTGTATATATATATATATGACCAATAAGCGTTGTTAAGGTCAACGCAAGGTATTACATGCATGGTGAATGCACGCGTTGTAATGGCATGCATGCTGACATCCCATTCTAATGGATGGGAATTGCCTAATGCAAGATGGCCTCCTTCTCTGAATCCAGGAACTGTGTGCTGAGTAATACATTTCCTACACAATAGCTTTCATGCTTCTCCTGACCTACAGATCTGCGATGCCCCTGAAAAGCCTCTGTCGCGCGAACTGCCATTTTAGGGGTGCACGGCTACCCTGTAGTTCAGAGGTGAGTTTATAATAAATGCTGACACAACCTTTCAAGTGTGAGATGGTGGCCCTCCTTGACTCCCCAGACATAGCACAATTTCTGTCACCTGGACAAGCGTACAATAAAAGAATGTGTAGTTTCTGAGACTGAAGGTAGACTTCAGGCATGCATCATGGCCATGGTGAGACATTTAATTTCGTGCACCTATGTGTTTGTTACGTTTTTGTAAGCATTATGTATACATGATACAGTAGATAATTTTTGGCCCTTTGGCAAGCACAGATATGGGACAACTTACCAAGTTTGAGCTGAAACATTGGACAAACTATGACCAGTTCATCAACTTACGTGGAGATAATGCATATTGAGCATTTAACAACGCCAGAGACCTTCAGGCAGTTTTAATTTATTGTTGTTTGTGAATTCTGGCAATGTTTTACAAGTGCACAAACCAAGAAATCCGAAGTACAATTTTTAAAGGCTTTACTTTAAGTCACTTTTTGTGCAGAATAAATGAAACACAATAATTGCAGAAATCAGTAATAGCATATCAAGTGCACAGAGTGTAACTATTACGTAAACAGACAAGATGCCTACATGCCTTACCTTTAAGCATCAAAGTTTTGCCATAATGAGGTTTCAATATTTCAACAGAGCCAACACACGTTCGTACTTGAACTTTCTAGGGTTTTTTAAATTGCGGCCTTGTCTGCAGAACGAAGCTATGTTATGTCTTTATTGGAGGAAAGGTTATGAGGTAAACGGTCCAGACAGGCTTAGTGTAGGTCAGCACAGACCTGCGATGCTGTGTTTTCTGGAACATCTTCGAAGTCACCATCTCTCTAACAGAGAGGGCTGTGAATAGCTAATATATACTTTCAAAAATATTTATTTTGAGAAAAACAAACCTCATGATCATGAGCTAAGGTGAGAGCAATAATGTGAGAATTCCCTTGTATACTCATTTTAAAGCCTACAACTCTTACGGCTTTTCCAAACCATAAACAAATCAAATGAATATATGAATAAATTATGTACAGGCATGCTATAAATCTGACTATAAATGTAATGCACCTTGTTGTACCATAATAAATAATAACGTATATCACCTGATATCCTAATAAGCAAATGAGCAAGTGCTTGACATAGGGGACCCTGAAAAGACAAATAAGGCTAAATATATGACAGGTTGATTACGTCTCAGTGTCAGACTAGTCTGACCACTCAACCATAAAGTGCAGACTGACCATTTAAGAAAAGTTTAGACATTTTCAGTTCACAGCAATAGCAACGGTGGAGCTTGTTCACAGCATTAGAATCATGTATGTGACATCAAAGCTGGCTGACATCTGCCCCAATGAATTGACTTAAACGGTTGTGCCTATATTACCTAGGCCTATCAAATCATCTTTCTTGTCCAACAATATTTTGTACTCTTTTAAGGGGCCTTGAATCTCAGCATTAGAGAAGTAAACCACTTTTGGACCTGTTTTATTCAAGTTGACATGCTGTGTCAGAAATTCCCTATATATTAAAAATACTGAAAATGGTCAGACTGCAGAGCCACACTGAAGTACCCTTCATCTTGTGTGAGCTACAATCTGCTTTCAGGCTTAGAAACTAGTGTTAACAGATGAGACCTAAACATAAGATAGAAACTGAGGGCTAAATAAAATAATAGCATAATATCTGCTACATTCTTAAATGATTGCTGCAAAAACATAAAACCTCATTTCATCGACTGATTATAGACATTACAAATTTGATATGGAAATCAAAAAACTGGTTACTTTTGATAGGTCCTGTAATGCTAAATGCTAGAGAACAATGCAGTAGGATTGATGCAGGAAGTGTAGGCCAACTTTAAACAATTGAAACTGTAGGTTCATGGACATTTGTTGTAGTGCATTATGGCAAATATGTTACCTTGAAAATACATAAATGCATATTAATGGGTGTAGCTCCCAATGGTTAAGCTATGGAGGCAGGTATAGCAAATTTGCAAAGTTGAAAAGGAGGAATATAAATAAAGGGTATACCAAAAAGGAGGATAACAAATCGAAGATCCATAAAAGATTGCATACATTTTAAAGGTTAAGGAAGACTACTAATACCTTATCTACACAGACTACAAGTCGCTTTTCAAAAGGTTAAATTGGTTCAGGATCCATTTTTCCTCTTTTTACTGGAAAAGCACATTGAGATTTTAGACAAAAGATCATTTTCGTAAACGGGAAAGCATTTATACCATAGAATAATATACCACTCTTAAGGAAACCATTTTAGAACTCTTTCAACACACACATGGGAGGACAGCACGACGAAGGCTGTCAGCAAACGATGTTTCAGAAAAGGTGACACTACGTACCATGCACAGATTCAAGGAAACAAGTGCCCTCCAGTACTGTTGTGTCAAGTGGTACACAGCAAAAGCAATCTGATGGCCTTACCAGGAAAGGCCTCAAACATTACCTTCTAAATCAGCCTCCAAAGCTCATGGATGATCGATTGCTATGCTTCAAATTAGGGCCTCGTCTGTTAGGATGACTAATGATTAACAGAATCAGTTTGATCATTGGAAAATAGAAATTATAATAGATATATATGATGGATTTTAAAATTACAAAAGAATTTACAGAGCACAACCACTATATAGTATTGTAACTGACCTTGTAGTCAGTTTGTTTTTTAATAAGCCCAAATTAGTGTAAAGTTTATAATACAAAACAAATATTCATAGAAGTTTTTACAAAAGGCAAGTAATCTTTGAAAGTCTTGATTCTGTTGACACGAAGTACGTATCGTAGATGAAGACAGCCGACACGTGTTTCGTCGTTTATACGACTTTTTCAAGGCTGTAGAAACAATATTCAAGTTGATATACAATGTTGTATATATAGTATTGTATATTTAATGCCTTTTTAGATGCATATCACTCGTTAAAAGAAAAAACATATATTCTACATAAACCAGAGGTCTCTCTTTACCACTGCCATTTGTTCTAGAACCCTTCATGATGGATTTTAACTTAGTGTTTGTGCAGTCTAATGATAATAATATTATTATATACGGTCTTTATTTTAAAATTTTCAGACTAGAAAACTGTGGAAAAATTATAATAGATTTATATGATGGATTTTAACTTAGTGTTTGTGCAGTCTAATGATAATAATAATATTATATACGGTCTTTATTTTAACATATTCAGACTAGAAAACTGTGGGCACTGGGGAACATACTGTTCATCAAGGCAATCAACACTCTGGATACAACTAGGGGACCCTCAGATGAAAATGCAACTGTCAACTGAGCTCCCATCATAAAGGACAAGAGCAACCAAGACTCAGAAACCCCAGATTCGAAGGAAAAGGATTCAGGTTACCAACATTGACTAACTTGTATGGTGCAATTGTCTCTCACTGGACAGGAGCTGTACCCTTAAACAGAAAACACATTACCTAATAACAAACAGTGCAGTCCCTGTATTACCGAAGTTCACGTACAAGTCCTTAAGAAGAAATCATAAAGTGAATTTTGAGATAAATCCATCAAGTGTCTTATAGAAAAGAATACTTAATGATGAAGCAACACAAGAAAGCAGAATATGGAGATCCTAAAATTTTACAATCAACTTTTTTTGAGTAAACAATGTTGGAGGCAGGTGCAGACAGTATGGAGTTTAGCGAAAAAAGTAATGTAGATTTACGCAATTGAGGTTTATAACTGAGGCGTCAAACATCAAGAAGCAACATGTCAAGTTGAGGTACAATGTCTTAAATTCAGATCCAGAAAATGTTGCACATAATCAGTAGGCCTGGGCGTGAAATTCTGCTCCTTTCGTGGAGTTAGCAAAGTTTTTCTCACTCCGCGTTCCGCGTAGCAGGCGGAGTTCCCAAAAACTCCACGGAGCTGAGTTTTTTCCTTGCTTGTGCTCACCAATGTTAAGTTGGCGAGCACGAGCGAGGAAAATCTTACTCCAGAGCACCTCCCGTCGAGATTTCTCAACACGGGCGATCGGAGATGGTCGCTACCGCTCGCATTGAGAAACCTTCCATTCGAGTTGAGGAAGCCGCCACTCAAGTAGAACATCTACTCAAATGGCAGAAAGAAGCAGTGCCCTCTTGCACTTCACGTGGTGCCATTTGCGCTGATTTGAGAGTACGGGGCAAACACCCTTCACTATAAATCAGTGCAAACGATGCAATGTAATGCACTCTGCTGCTTGCAGAACTCTGTGTAGCGCGGCTGAGTTTTTTGGTCGCTCCGTGGAGTTACACGTAGAAGAACTCCGCAAACTCCGCCCAGGCCTAATAATCAGAGCAGTGCAACCGGTTGTTATATCCACATTGAGAGCTTACCTGAGACAGCGAGTCTTCAGTGAAAGAAGATGGGCTCTTCACACAGCTAGGCAGAACATTGCCGAAATCTATGCTTAGTGCATGTTGAGTATCCTCACAGCCAACCACTCTGGTCATTCCAGTCACACAGAGGGGTGTTCCATGACTTACAAGGAGTGGTGGACTGAAAGGGTGTTGGCGCATCTGTCAGTCCTGCTTTGGATTAAAAATGTCTTTCTTATATGCTTACTTGATACAATGAATATCAAAAGAGAAGAGTGGTTAAGCCTCATGAATTGCCATTTCCAAGTTGATGGTCAGTCTAAAAATATTTATTTTAGATTTCCAATCTAAAATGACGCTGAGTTGTTTCCTGTGACATCAGTTCCTATTGAATTGTAGATCAAGGAGACATCTACAAGATAAGGGTGCATCGCAATGCATTTTACTCCTCATTTTTCACCACATTCATCTCCCACTTGCTACTATGCTTATCCCTGATTTTTGCCCTTTGTAGCCTGAATTTGCATGTATTCTCTACTACAAGTGTTTACTTGATTATTGCCTCGTGTCTGATGTTAGGGAGAATTTGGGGCCCCGCATATCAATGTCTGCATAATCTCCATCATGTATCAAGAGACACAAGACTGCCAAACATATTTTTTATTTTTCCAATCTGGGACCCAGATTGTTTTGTTTTCTTCCTCCAATGTGGGACCCTCTTAAAGAAACATTTGCCATCACTTGCATGTTACATTAAGTGCATTTCAAAAGGAAAGGGGCCCAGGTGTACTACTGTTTTGCAAATGAATTAACCCAATCCGGGAATCGGCAATCTTTCATAGTTTTGCTATCAGATTTCAGTCGCAAAACATTAATACATTGCATACTGATTCAGTGTTTGGAAGAGACTTGGGCAACCCTCCCCTTCCAAATACCAAATTGGTATGGGGTCACAATTCTATCATAGAATATTCCTAAAACGTGATTAGTGCATTTAAAAAAGCATATTTGAGGTTGCAGACTTCGAATTGAACTCTTTGCTACTGTGAAAATACTTTGTACATCTGGCCCTTAAACAGCAGGAAGGCAAGCAGTGGTGGCTCAGCCTTATAGGCATCATGGTAGGCGCTGCCTTGATCCTGCCCCTTTTTATTAGGTCGAGCCTCGAGTAGCGCGCAAGCGCTGCTCTGGCAAGACTTTATGTTAGGGGGTTTGAAAAGCTGACCAGACGCTCGTGCGTCATGGCCTTTTCCCTGCGGTTACGTGCGCGGCAGACATCTGTTTTGCATTATCGTGCCCGATAATGCAAAACAGATGTCTCGCTGTGGCGCGCGCGCACCACTCGCGTCGCCCCCACCTCCTCCCCGCTCGTCCTTTCAGTGGCCAGCTTTCAGTGCTCTCTCAATGCTCCTCCGCACCTCCCCCGCCGCGTCTGCGTTAATTTGAAACATATGTGCTTTCACTTTCGCAACCACTGCTCAGCCTCAACCTCTCATCGGCTCAGCCTGACAAGCGCACCTTCCATTGCCTTCAAGAGCTTACCCCAGCCTATCTAGCACCCACATGCACAACACGCCACATGCACACACGACATGCACACACGGCCCTCGAGTGTCCGCAGCGAGAACCACGCACTTGGCCTGTAAGTGCCGAGCGTGGGCAACCCGTCAGCGACGACCCTCAGAAGCAGGCAGCACATGGCAATGCTGATTTAATTCACAGAAAACGCTAACTAATTCAAACATTAATCTACATTAAACTCATCGTGTCAGGCCCCTCTCAGTGCTGCATAGTGACGATCCCTGCCCTGAACCTAGGTTAGCAGAGGGGTCCAGTATATAACAGGGCATAAACACTAAAGGTGGACTAGCCCGGGCACTTAGTGCGCAGCTGCGCGCGCCCGCAGCCAGCGACGACAATCCTCAAGTCTCGCGCTGCAAGTTATTAGCTCAGATCCCAGACTTCCACAGCTAAGTTCTAGGACGCAGGACAATTTTATGGCTCCTCGGCATATGGCAGACCATTAGAGCAAAAAGCGCCATACAACCACCAGAGCACGATGCCATTTCAGCCTCCACCGCCGCGTCAAATCAACAACACATGGTCCCGATGGCACAATGATCGAGCCGTACAACACCTCGCAGAAATTCAAGGCCTGAGTCTTTGCTAAGGGCGTGCGAGGTTAAGTTTACTGTGCTCCTAGGGGAGGCTTTGACTCAGGGTGTGCTTTTTGCAGTTTTATATAGCAGGAACTCGAGCCAAAAGTATTGGAGCTTTTTACACGACCTCACTACACAAGGTCACATTCATTTTTTTTCTTTTTTGTTTTATGGCATGGGAGATTAAGTGATTTGCTCAAAATCACAAGATGCTGAGCCATCTCCAAGACTTGAACCTGCTTCCACAGTTCCAAAGATGGCTGTTTAGCCACATCCTCGCAACGCAAAGGTGTGTTGCACAGATAAGGTGTGCTTCATGGCCGCTGTGCACTGCGAGGGGTGTAAAGAGTGGACCACGCGTGCAGCAGGGCTATGGGTGCAGCTAGTGAACTGCGTATGATATACTGTCAGCAGAAAAATAAGGTCTCTGGATTTTGCTGTTACGGAGCTAACCCATTAGAATTTGGTTTTCGAGGTGTTTTGATTTTCTGGGTGTGACCTCAACACTCCACTTTCAAGCGATCGTGAACACGGACAAGACAGAGGTCCTCATCCTTGGCTCCAACCCCTCAGCCTGGGACGACTCCTGGTGGCCAACGACACTGGGAGCAGCCCCGACACCCACCGACCACGCACGCAACCTGGGAGTCATCCTCGACTCAACGCTCTCCATGGCCAAGCAAGTCAACGCAGTCTCCTCCTCCTGCTTCAACACCCTCCGCATGCTTCGCAAGATCTACAGGTGGATCCCGACAGATACAAGAAGAACAGTCACCCAGGCCCTCGTCAGTAGCAGACTTGACTATGGGAACGCCCTCTATGCGGGAGCCCCGGCCAAGCTCATCAAGCGACTGCAACGCATACAAAACGCCTCCGCACGCCTGATCCTCGACGTACCACGCCACAGCCACATCACCCCCCACCTGAGGAACCTGCACTGGCTCCCCGTCGACAGGAGAATCTCCTTCAAACTCCTCATCCACGCACACAAGGCACTCCACAAGACTGGCCCAGCCTACCTCAACAGACAGACTCTTCTTCTACGTCCCCAACCGCCAGCTCCGCTCCGCCGACCTCTCCTCGCCACCGTCCCTCGCATTCGAAGAACAACCACCGGCGGCAGATCCTTCTCACACCTCGCCGCCAAGACCTGGAACACCCTTCCACTAAGCCTACGACAGACCCAAGACCTGCTGACCTTCAGGAGGCTACTCAAGACCTGGCTGTTAGACCAGTAGCAGCACCCCCCCTTTTTTTTCTCCCCAGCGCCTTGAGACCCTCGCGGGTAAGTAGTGCGCTCTACAAATTCTGTGATTGATTGATTGATTGATTGTAGGTAAAGTAATCAGGCCCACTTTTTGAAGCTCACACAGTCCGTTTCATGCAGAGAGCCATTCAGTAATAGGTGCTTTCAATTGTGTTTAGTTATGCAACATGACAGCCAACACGTGGTTTGCAAGGGGCATTTTCCCCACAAGCTTTTCCCAAGGCCAAAGTATTGCTGCACTATTTTGTTTCTTCCCAAAGTGGGCCTGATTGAATAATATCAGGAGTCCTATGTGGGCTGGCCTCATTTAGGCCTTGGAAGCATGTCAGTGTCTGGGCATATGGTGTATAGTTAGGGCCTTTTGTGAGATGTGGGTGTGGTGCTCCATGCAGGTGACTAGGGTATGATGAATAGCTATGGTTCCATGAAGGATAGGCTATTGTTTGAACTAAACAAAATATTAAAGGTACCTCCTCAAAGGGGGTTTGATAAACCTATAGAGCTGTACTAATCGCCACTTTCAAAGCCGGGCTTGTTTACAAATTATCTCGATTCATTCACTTTAGTGTGGTTCTGCTTTATTCATCTATTTACACATTCTGCTGGAGCTTTACAGGCAGTGTTTCCCCATCTCACCGCACACATGTCCATGCGTCTTTCTCTCATCCCTCTCGCCCCGCCCCCAACGCGTATACTCTCTTGTTTATTCTCTATTTCTGCTTTCACTCGATTTCTTAATTTTGTCTGCCTCTCTCTACAACCCCCTCCACCCAGACCCCTCCCCCCCGCCTCGTGGTCCTCTCTGCCATTCTTCTGTAGTCCCTCCCTCTTTCACCGTTTCCCCCCTCTCTCCTCACCCCCCCCCCCCGAGGTCCGTCCCTTGTCTCTCTCTCTCTCTCTCTCCCTAGCTCTCTCTCTCTCTTTCTCCCTAGCTCTCTCTCTCATTCTTCCGAGGTCCCGCCCTTGTCACTCTGTCTTCCTCTTTCTTTCCTTCTGTTTCTTGCTCTCTATCGCCGACTCTTTTCCAGTTTTCCGATTGTTTCTTCGTGTCTCTCCTTCTACTCTTTGTTTCTGGGTCTTTCCTGCCGCTCCATGTTTCTGCTCCCCTCGGTTCCACTCTGTGTGTGTGTCCCTCTCTCCCCCACACTCGTCCCTCGCTCCCCTTATTCCCATCTCTCATCCCCTAGCTTCTCTCCTCTACCCTTGCCCCTCTCCTGTCCCATTGCCCCCTCTCCCTTCTCTGAATCCACTTTCCCTCGCTCCCTCCCCCATCTTTCCTATTCAAATCTTTACTCCTAATGTAAATCGATAAAAAGCGCATTATTGATCTAATTTAAGGCTCCTCCTCCCACCGGTTTCTGCTTCTTAACACATTTCTCCTTCCTGCCCTGGTGGGTGCACTTTCAGGGGTCAGGGGTCTCGCCCTGCAGACCCCACCCATGCCAGGAGGGGCATAAGGCGGTCAGTGGGGTGGGGGCATCTGTTGGGGGGTCCTGCCTCCCTCTACTCCAGTCCTGCTGAGGATGGAGACAGTTTCTACCCACACATACCCTCTCATTACTGACATCCTAGTTGTTCGTGTGGACTATTTAAACATTTTAAGGAATCCTATCTCCCGAACTCCAAGCGCTGGCGAACAATGGCCCACTGTGCGCACCGTACAATGTTAACCATTTACTCCCACGCAGGAGAGGACGTCCTGACAGTAACATGACCACACTTGGCCGTCAGTGCACACAAGTACTGCCTGTGCGTGTGCGTGGGGGATCAGGCGTGCTTGGCCGTGCTGGCAGGCCCCAGAGGAGGCCTTGTGTCCGTCAGCCTGGCCACCTCCGGGTGCTGTCAGAACAGGAGACAGGCAGGGGGTCTGCGGATCACAAGCTCCCAGCATGACTCGTCAGGCAGCTCCTGCTGATACAAGTTTGTGTGTTTTGCAGAACACTGCAGGGCACATCTGGATGCTGTTTTTCGGCCACCTAGACATCCGGTAGTGAGGTCGTTGAGCGCATTTGGCTTATTCTGCACTGACACAATAGTCACAAGCATTGGCATAGCCAATAGGTCTCGCCTTTGGGACCTTATACGTGTTTAGCCATGCAACAGTTGATGTTGTTGCACCAAGGATATTGTGCTGCATAACTAAATACTTATAAGGTCCCAAAAGCGAGACCTATTGGCTATGCCAATGCTCGTTATACTAGTAGTGAATAATAACATTCCTCACTAGTGGTATAATAAAAATACAGATCCTCGCTGTACACTGAGATTGTAAGTCTGTCAGATTGCACCAGCTATCAGAAAGATTGTCAGGGACTGGTGTAGCCACAACCCTACCCTCGGGGGTTGCCATGCATAAGGGCCTCTTAATTACTGATGCCCTGCAGCATCAATGGTACAGGTAGCCTTTTGTGCTCAAGCTTAGCAATGCAGTGCCCGAAGCTATTGTCAATCTCTTCCATCTCATTGCAGGGTGGGGTGGAGTCAGTATCCTTACTGAACCCACCCCACCCTGTGAATAGATGGGAAAGAGTGGGGGGAAAAGCATAAAACTGAAAGCTAATGCTATGCATCCATGCCAAGGCTGCAGATTTCAGTGTGCTGCGTTGGTGCTAAAAGCAGGAGGACGCTGTAGTCCAGCACTGAAGGTTGACCCAGAACTTGGAACTGAAGTGGACCAGTGCAAGGAGCTGAAGGTAGGAGAAAACAAGCATTGGCATAGCCAATAGGTCTCGCCTTTGGGACCTTATAAGCCTTATAGCCGCACAGACGAATGCCACAGGAGGCTTTTGGGGCAGGAGGGTGGGAGCGCAGGAATATCACGGGATACCGGTAATGCAGAAATCCCATTCAAGGTGATGGGACAGGAACGATATGGGAGGCTGCAGGGCAGGAATACCACAGGAGGGGGGGCTAAGGCTTAAATACACCTTGGAGCTGATAGAGCGGGAATACTGTCCGAGATTGCAGGGCAGGGGCAGCAAGGAGCGAACTCTGTGGGAGATTGTGACCTTCCCACGGTGGGGCATTCCCATGGTAGAAACGCACTGGGACAGTGGTAGGACAGAACAACCGTGAGAAGTCGGAATGGCAAGAAGATCTCTGGGGTTGTTAGGGGTTGAGTACCACTAAAAGCTGGTAAGAGGGGTGTACCACATGAGGCTGGGGAGTGTGAAATAAGAGCAGTTACTTTGTGAAAAACGCCGGAGGCTGGTCCGTGGAGAGTAATTTCTTCAATTACTGCAGTCTGTGGTTAGGATGTATGCCACAATGTGCACACCTACAAATGCTGGGACACTCAAAGCATCCTATTCCAACCACAACTGATGGAATAATAAACTCACCAATTTAACAAAACTGATCACTTAGGAGAACTGAAGTACTAGGAGACCCTAGGATAAAGGGTGAAGTGTAAAAACATGGCTGCTGATGTTGGAATCATGGTCTTGTTTTTACTACTTACCCTCTCTGACAATCCATAAAGTAGTAATTTCCTTTCTTTAAAAAAAAATATATATACATACATATATATATATATATATATATATATATATATATATATATATATATATATATATCTTACGCATTTCCATCTAATGCAACATGTTTGTAGGGTCCTTCCCTCCCAGTCTGCTAACGGGGCAATTACAAAGCCATTAAGGGCTGCTGCTGTATCCTTGACATTTGCCAATGTTAGTTAAATTAATCAAATCAGTTTTGTGGCTAGGAGGGGGCTACAGCAAATAACGCCCCCTTTTGTTCATGTAGAATAGATGGTTTTGCAGCAAACATGGGCCAAGTGAAGGAGTAAAGGCCGCCAGAAGGAACACAACTGCCAAGTTCAACGCAAGTGCGTTCGGGGCAGGGAGGTGCATTGTAAGTGCTGCACGGTGCAGTATCGGAGCTGTGGCAGCACTCACTTGCATCCCAGAACACCGACGCTGCAGCTCACAGCGTGCACTGTACAAACATCCGGAGAGGTGCAGACATTTCGGTGGCCATCATCTAGAAAGGAATTGTGTGCATGTGTTGCACCTTTAGAAACAAGCCTGGCATGTGGTAGGCAAGTGTAAAAACTTGCAGTGTGTGGACTGCAACGAAAAATATAAACACCTAAGGAGAAAACCAGTCACGGGCTGTCTAAAATCTGAAGAAAATAAAAAACACTTAAAGGGTCGATGTGCAGATCAGTGGACCGTCCGAACAATACTGCGGCCGAGAGCAGGGACACGCAGCGTTTCCCTTGCGGGAGCGAGCGCGATAATTGCTGCCACATGGCGCCGCTCGCTCCCGCAAGGGAATCGCCAAACGTGCACGCGTTGCTATTCAAAGCAATGCAACGCGTGCACGTTTTTAAAGCAAAAACAGAATCGATCACATGAGGTCCCCTCCTAAGCAACGCATGCGCGCTGCGTAGGCGAGACCTAAAAACTTCTAAAATATTGTGTGTGTGTGTGTGTGTGTGCCTGTATATGTGTGTTTGAGAGCAAGTGACAGAAGAATTGAGTGACAATAGGTGACAGTGAGTGACAGTGAAACTATTAGTGAGAATTGGTGAATAAGAACAAGTATGACTATGCTAGAATGAGAGTGAATCAGTAAGAGTGTGTGTAAGGGAGTATGAAGGTTACTGCATGAATAACAATAAATGAGGGTGATGGAGTGTGAGTGAGAATGAGTGTGCATGAGGGAATGTAAGCGAGTGTGTGTGTGTGTGTGTAAGAGAGAGAGATAGAGAGCTTATGCATATGGGTGTTTGTGAGTGACAGTGAGAGGGAGTGCATGAGAATGAGACTGTAGGAGTGAGTGTGAGTAATAGTGTGTGTGTGAGGGAGAGTGACGTAGTGACATAGTGAATGGGAATGAGTATGAGACAGTATGAGGGAGTTTGAAGGAGTGAGAGTGATTGAATTTGAATGAGTGAGTGTAACAATGTGTGAATGAATGATGCAAGTGAGCATGAGTGAATGAGTGTGCATGACAATCTCAGTGTACAGCAAGGATCTGTATTTTTTGTAAGTCTGCTGTTGGCCCTGGCAAAATGCTGGTATATTGAAGATAATAATTGACTAAAGGGACACCTAAGATAAAATGGTGGTGCTGGCATGATAAATCTAATTCTACAAATATGGGGCACTCATGGCAAAATATTTGACCTTGCACGCTAAACGTAATTATTGGCATATGCAAAACCTATGGCAAAATGCTCGGGCTGCCATATGGGAAGTATTCTCGGTATAAGGAGCACCCATATCAAAATGATAGTTAGCACAGTAGTGGTGATGCATGGCATCATGGACACCCCAGGCAAAACACAAGTGCTGATATACTGGATTTAATTCTTGGCATAAGGAGCACCCACATTTATTTTATTTGAAATAGTTATTAAGCTCAGCATACACTGAAAGGTATGTTGGTGCTACAAAACTGTACTAATAGTCACAACAAAGACAAAACAGCTGCCAAGTAACTAACAGAATGGAAAAAGCCAGGTTTTTGATTAGCTTCCTGAATTCCAATAACAAGGCTTCATAACTCACTCTTAATGGCAATGAGTTCCAGTGCTTGACTACAAAACCGAAACAGCTCCTCCTCTAAGGCAAATTCCATGGAACCTAGGACCATAGCAAAATGTTGGAGCTAGCATACTGGATTTAATTCTTGGCATATGGTGCACCCATGGCAAAATGATGGCAAGCTACAGGTAATTCCTTTCATATGGGACACACATGGCAAAATGTTGGCACTAAAACACTAGCAATAGTTCTATGCATCAGGGAGGCAAAAATGGCATGTGGTGAGGAGATCGCAGGCAACCATGATAAAATGTTGGCCTGGTCATACTTGAAGAAGTTTTTGACAAATGGGTCACTCAAGTTAAACGGTTGAAATCATTGGCAGAATTCAGACACTGGTATATTGCATGTAACTCTTGGCATGAGGTAGCACCCACGGTATAGGGGGACATCCATGACAAAATGCTGGCACTGGCACAATGGAGGTATTAATTGAAATATGTGGGACATCCACTGCACATTTTTTAAAAATGGGGTCAACTCATTGGGAATGTTAGGCTTCATTGGCTTGGCACACCATGAAAGTACTTCATTATATAATGAGTGCCCTTTCAGACCTGTGGTTTTAGACCAAATTTATATGAAAACTGTGCTTCAAAATACATTTACCCCATCATGTTTTCAAAATGTTCCTACTTCAAATGAATCCTTCTAAAAAAGCTGGGCTTCTTCGCTGGAATTCAGGGCAAGTATTGAACCCCCACCCCTTACCCCCCCCCCCCAGCGTTTCCAAAACTCACCATCCACCACTGTAAGCGAGAATCAAAGAAAAGTCGAACATCTCATAAGACTAAAGTGTGCTGCGCATAAGCATTATTTCAGAATGCGGGGTTCTACTTCGATAAAGATACCCAACTCTGCACTTTAAGAAAGTCAGAGAAAGTCAGAGATTCAGCAAGACACTGCTGAACAGCGGTTCTGTGTTTTGCTAGCAGCAAATCCTAACTGGCTTATAATCTGAACATGCTGAATGGAAATCCAAAGATTTAAATTTGTGAGTCATTAACTTCGCATCCATAGATCTGGCAACAAGACACTGATTAGAGCCAGTAAACTGGTGATGTAGCTTCAACTCCTGTCTGAGACCTGAACACATTGAGGAGTAAATCCATTATTAGAAACAAAGGGGCATATTTACAAGCCTCTATCGCCACAGGAACATCACTTTTTCCGTCGTTCCTGTGGCGATAGGGGCTTCGCCTTATTCACAAGGCGGTGCGTAACGCCGCCTTGTAAATAAGGCACCCTTTCACACTACACTTAGCGTGAAAGGGGTGGGCAATGGGTATTGCGGTGTGCGTTCTGCCGCAACACCCATTGATTTTGATGCTGCTGCATATTTACAAGGGTGCCGTAAATATGGGGCAGCGCTAAAATTAAGACCAGGGAAAGCCTGGTTTTAACATGCCGAAATGAGGAGAAATGCTTTATTTCTGCTCGTTTTTGTTCTTTCTATGTGTGCTGCATTGAACAGCAAAATGCCATTGATTGTTTAAGTGCAGGAAGGTGTCCCTTCCTGCACATAAACAATCATTATAAAAAATGACGAGTTGAAACTTCTATAGTTGCAAAACTTAATTTCTGATTGTTTATGTGCAGTAAGGGACACCTTCCTGCACACAAACAATCTTTCCCTGCGATGCAGGCACCCTTGCATAAAGGTGCAAGAGTGCCTGATTTGGCGCTGGGCAGCTACATTTAGTGCCATCGCGAAGGGAAAGGCAGAGGTGCACCGTATTCTTGTGAATACTACGCATCCCTGCGTTTCAAAACTGTCAGAGCGCGACGTTAGACTTCTTGGCTTACATCGTGTTCCGAAAGTTTCCTAGTAAATATGCTCCAAGGTGTCAGAAAGATAACATAGGACAAGGCATGCTAGAATCACAAAAGTGTTTGCTTTCTCAATGTTTGTGACCACGTCTGCATTCGCATAGCATGGAACAGATACTGAATGGCAGTTAGACCTGGCATCCTTGGTGTTGTTCTCCCCTAACGTTTTGCTTTCTACCCTTCTGTTTTCCTAACTTTGATTTTGCTGGGTTTTTTTGGTAACACAAAGTTTATTGCATTTCATTAAGACATGGGTTTATAGATATATATATATATTCGATATATAATAACAAATGGCATAAGACTATTTTTGCTTTAGGACTCTGTGCCCTTTACCACTGATAACCGGTGCTAAAGTGCTTGCACTTCTTCCTTCAAACATGGTAAAATTGGCTTCCACCCAATTGCCACATTTAATTTACTTGTAAGTTCTTAGTAAATTGATACTACATGTACTCAAGGTCTGAAAATTAAATGCTAATAGTGGGCCTGCAGCACTCATTTTACCACCCACTTAAGTAGCCCTTTAAATCTGTCTCGGGTCGCCATTGCAGCCTGTGTGTGCAGCTTTAAGCTGTCATTTTGACCTGGCAAAATAAACCCTTTGCCAGGCCCACCCCTAGATTATGCCCTGAACAGCCCAGAACAAAGCTGGGTGCAGTGTATTTAAAAAGTTGGACATGCGCTATTAAGTTTTACATGTCCTGGTAGTGAAAAACTCCTACATTCGTTTTTCACTACTGCAAGGCCTGCCTCTCCCATTGGATAACATTGGAGTTACCTTATTACATTTAATAAGCTGTTACTCCCAATTAGGAGCAGACAGATTGAGGTTGGTGTCTAAATATGTGAAACTAAAAGTCCTCTTTAATGGTAAAGTCAGATTTTTTGACACATTTCTGAAAATGCCACTTTTAGAAACTTGACATTTTCTTGTCCTAACCATTTGGTCTCTGTAGTCTGTTCCTGGTACACATGACTAGGTGTAGCTGGAATGTGGTCTTTGTGTATTGCTCCCACACAATGACACAAAGGGAAGACGGGTGTTGGCAGGAAGGGCCACTCTGAGTTAATTAGGGGGAGCTGTCACCTACCACACTTGCACATCACAAAGGCTGTGTCTGAGCACTCTCACAAATAGTTTGGCACTGGTATTTTGTGATCCCAGACGAGCTGGGGTCAGGTTAGGAAGGGAGGGGGATGCTTGACACCTCAGGGGGATGTAAACCTTTAGAAGCTTCTCCAACTTCAAAGTGGGCATCAGGTATAAATATTAGACCTCAGACCCAAACTCTTCATTACACTTCTGGACCTGTGGGCTCTGCCAGGATGAAGGACTGTTGTGCTGCTGAAAGGACTTCTACACGGCTGGCCTGCTGCCCTGAAGGACTGCTGCCCTGCTGTGTTGACCTGCTGCTCTGCTGCCCTCTTGCCTGGTGAGAAGAACCTGACCTGAATATCTAAACCCAGGAGCCCAAAGTGACTCAAAGGGCTAGTTAGCTGGCCTCCTGATCAGAAGCCTCAGGTACAGAACAGGCTTCTCACAACCTTGAACCTAGCACCTGGGCTCTGCCATCTGTGTGTCCTGTCCAACCAACTGGAGCCACCACAGTCTTGGACCCTTGGAAGTGGGCATGGAGATGCCCTGCCACCACTGAATGATGAATCTCCATGTAAGGACATTGCATCGCACTTAGCAGCTCCCCGGAACCACTGCTGCATGACGCATCTCCTCACCCGGATCTCGCATCGCTTCTGCTGCACAACGCATCCTCAACATAGGATTCTGCATCTCTTCACAACCAGGATTAAGGTACTGTGTTAAGCTGACCGAAGTGGGTCACTGAAGCCGTCTCACGCTCCATGATGGTTTGCCTGAACTTGTGACTTTGTCCCAGTCTGGAGTGACCAGATAACCACAGTTGACACCATGTGCTTTTTGGCACTATTTTCACTGAAATAATTATACTTGCATATCTCTGGTACTAATGATTGGATTTTTGTCACTTTGGTTTTGATATACTTATAAAATTTACTCAGTTTTTCTAATTTGGTGTGGGGTTTTTCTTGTGTTGTGTTTTCACTTTATTATTGTTTGAAGTGTTGCATAAATACTTTATATATTGAAACAGGGCAACTCAATATTCCCCAAGGAACTGAGTAATGTAATCTACAAAAAGAATGTGTTCCTGGAGCAATTATTTCCATTCAATGTAATCTTGCCCTAGTCAGACAACTGATCCAATGACTTCAACACAACATTCATGCACAAAACCAATGACGTAATGAACACAAATATGT
Source organism: Calotriton arnoldi (assembly GCA_963921515.1). Classification (NCBI taxonomy): domain Eukaryota; kingdom Metazoa; phylum Chordata; class Amphibia; order Caudata; family Salamandridae; genus Calotriton; species Calotriton arnoldi. The sequence continues at coordinate 745,138 of CAWUFW010009644.1, read as the reverse complement.
TTATAAAAATTGAATCAACAGAACATCATGTGTTTTATACATGACTGTTATTTGTACTGTAATATCATGTATAATTGACATGATATTCTGTTGTCAATTCTCATAAATATATTTGTGTTCATTACGCCATTGGTTTTTTACATGAATGTTGTGTTGGAGTCATTGGGTTAGTTGTCTGACCAGGATAAGATTAAATTGAGTAGAAATAATTCTTCCTGGAACATATTCGTTTTGTAGCATAAATACTCTACACATTGCCTTTAATTTAAGCCTGACTGTTCTGTGCCAAGCTACCAGAGGGTTGAGCACAGCTTAATTTGGGGTTTGCTTGTGACTTCACCCTGACAAGGATTGTGGTTGCTACCTGAGTAGGGTTTCACTCTCCCTCAACCAGTAACCCGATTTCTTACACTAAGGTATCAAATTGCAGCAGAGCTTGTTCAGACTGCAGGTATTGGCAAATGCAAACATTGGTACAGCGGACACCTGCAGGACTCTCCACATGCCCATGCTACATTCATAATGTGCAGTTTTGAGGCATTGAGACTCCTGCCCCTTTAAGGGAGTGGTGTCTCCATGACAACACATTGTGAGTTTGAATGGTAAAATTAAAGTATGTTGTCCCAGTAAGCCCTCAGTCATAAGCTAGGTCCTTCTTCATTAATATTAATGAGGTTAACAACCACTGCACACAGCTCCTTTGCACACGAAAGTATTAGTGAATTCTGCACTGTGCAAATATGGAGGCAGCTGAAGTGCAACACAAAGCACTGCTTTGTGTGCATTCTCTTTGTGAATCCAGCATGTTAATAAGTGTAAATTCGAGTTTTGTAAATTTACCATACTTTTTGGACTTTTAAGACTTTGATGCAAGAAGGTTTCTGACATCTTCAGAAAGTAGGTGCCCCCTATCCTGTTTCTCACTGTGGAAGAAGTGCGAAAGAAGAAGAGCAAATAGAGCTTATAAGCAGACATCAATTACAATGTAAATGTTTCTGTGTATTAAATTAAAATCTATGTACGTTTGGAATATTTATAATACAACATAGAATAAAAAGGCAAACTGCATTGTGTGGCCTCTGAATAAGGTGCTGTACATGTATGCCATATATTGCAATCCATGACTTTGCATCACTAGCATGAGTCAAGTCTCTCACAGCATCTGGAGCTGAATGGTGGGTATGAGACTGATTCCTAAAGACGCCAAAATGGAATGTATCATAGCAAGATTGGACTGGGTTAAAAATAGCCACAGGCGCCAAAATAAAATTGGCCCTTGCTAACAAATCATATAGCTAAAAAAGTGTTTCACATTTGTAAATCAGGTCAGTTTTGAACTTGTAAAGACACTGCATATAGGTGTTTTGCAAGTTATGGGAGACAGCAGGCATTTGTGCTTGCTGCAGGCAATGGGGCTTATTTACAAGGCCCTTGCACCGCCGGTACGTCACTTTTTCCCACAAATAGAGTGACACACCGGTGGCGCAAGGGGCTTGTAAATAAGCCCCTATGTTTGTAGTAATATCGGGAAATCAACTGTAAAAATCACCTCAGTCACCTGGCCATAAAACAGGCCCACAAACTTCTTAAAAAACACCCAAACACACTGACCTGCGGATCACAAGGAATTCTCCCTGATGAGATTTTCTGTCTGTGTGGATGATGGACATGTGGAACTATGTACTGAAAGATGGGGATACAAGAATATGTTAATCAGGTCTCTGGGATTTGTAGGAGATCCAGGTTGTTGCTTTTAAGCTGCGTATATTGTAGGAGTGCTTAATGTCCAGTCTGTCACTTGTCAGGCAGCAGTGCAGTTGTTGTTCATGTACTATGGAGGTCATTTTGGCTATTTTATGGCATGGAAATGCATTTCCAGGTTGTGATTTCAAAACATGGTATGCATGCAAACGATTTTGGGTCTGACAAAGCCTACCGCCTGTGTTAAATTTATTTTATTTATTTATTTATGGGATTTATAGAGCGCATGGCTGCCCTAAGGCTTCCCAGCGCTAGAAGGTCACATAGCTGATAGGGGTCGGCCGGGCCATAAAGGTATTGCTTAAACAGCCAGGTTTTAATCGCTTTGCGGAACTGTAATTCTTTATTCATCAACCTATATTCCAGTGGTAAAGAATTCCAGAGTTTAGGAGCAAGGTGAGAGAAGGATCTTCCTCCCCATCTCTCCCTCCTGACCTTTGTTGGTTTTAGAAGTTCCTCCGTGCTTGAACGCAGCCGCCTATTTGGATGGTAAGGGGATACTAGACCCTTGATTTTTTTGGGACCTCTATTATGGCAAGCTCTGTAGGTGATGACCAGTATTTTGAATTATATTCTGGCCTCTACAGGGAGCCAATGAAGTCCGATTAAGTGCTTTTTCACCGACTACCGTGCCGGAACATTGCACAGCAGCCTTGCAGCTGCATTCTGGACCACCTGCAGTCTGTGGGTTACAAATTTAGGTGCCCCCCAGGAGCAATGAGTTTCCATAATCTGACCGCGAGGTGACTAAAGAATGGACCACTGTCTTCCTAAGCTGTGTAGGAATCCTGTCTAGAATTTTCTGAAGACTTCTAAGCAGTCCAAAACAGGTTGCTGCAACTTTCTTAGCCTGTGTCACCATGGAGAGATCCGTTTCTAACCAGAAGCCTAGATTTTTTATTATTTCTGTGGGGATGGGTGGATTGCCTAGGCAAGCAGGCCAACCTATGGTGGGCCTGGGTATTGCTTTATTTCCGCGAAACAGTAACTCAGTTTTGACCCCATTTAATTTTAGACAACTTGCTGTCATCCACTCCTTGACTCTTTCCAAGAAGGAAGATAATCTCTCACCATCCTTGCTATTTTTTGGGTCCAAGGAGATCACCAACTGAGTGTCGTCGGCATAGGACGTCATAGATATATCAAACTCCAGCACAATCTTAGCCAGTGGTTCCATGTACACATTAAAAAGCGTTGGGCTCAATGAGGAACCCTGTGGGACCCCACACCTCAGTGACATGGTTTTAGAAAGAGTAGTATTCTCCTGTACTTGAAATGTTCTATCTTCCAAGAACGATGACAGCCATTTAAGCACCGTGCCCTGTATCCCAATGACTGAGAGCCTTCTTCGTAATATATGATGGTCTACCGTATCGAAGGCGGCGCTCAGATCCAACAGGAGCAAGGCGGCTGATTTTCCCTGGTCTAACGATCTTCTTAGTTCCTCCACCACCACCAACAGAGCCGACTCTGTGCTGAGTTGTGCCCTGAAGCCCATCTGAGTGGGGTGGAGGCACTGGTTAGTCTCTAGGAATTCTGACAGTGTTCTGTTGACATGCTTTTCTAGTAGTTGCCCACAAACGGTAGCAAGGAGATGGGGGCAATAGTTACATAGTTGCGAAATATCTGCATTTGCTTTTTTCAGCAGAGGCTTAACTTAATAACAGCGTGTTTCCAAGCAACTGGAACTATGCCCGTTTCTAGGGACTTATTCATGACCTCATTAAAGTCGGTAGAATGACAGGTGTTACTGTTCTGAGGATTTGCGGGGGCTGGGTCCAAAGGTAAACCAGACTTCACCTTATCCATCAAGGCTTCTACACCCTTCTGTTCCATAGACGGGAGATCGGTGATAGTTTGTTGTGGGGGAACTATTTCCTGTTCCTCTTCACACCCTGCGATTAGCTCTCCATTCGTTTTAAAGCAGCTATAGATGTCAGTTACTTTCGAGAGGAAGTAGGCGGCTAAGTCATGGCACCTCTCCTCAGAAGTTTCTGATGGACAGGTGTCAATGGGTGGATTAGTCAGAGCCCTGATTACCGTAAACAGTTCCCTTGAGGAGTTCTGAGCTCTATTAATTTTTTCCTCAAAGAACTTAGCTTGAGTTGTTTTGATACTATTATGGTAGTTTCTAATGGCTACTTTATACTCCATTTTGAATTGTGGGTCATCATTTTTTCACAGTTTTTCTTTAGCGCCAGCAGCTGGGAATTAAACCATCCATCTGCTCTGGTTCTGGATTTAGGTTTATGGGAGACCTTAGGGGCTACTATATCCAAAGATTGAGTAATCCAGGATTCCCACCTGGAATATCCTTCCTCTACTGACCCCGAATTCTCAGTGTTCGGGATCGCTGTGTCAGTTAAGATGTCCCCCCCATGCCCCTGAGTTAATCCTGGCCCAGCATATTTTCCTTATCGTAACCTTGGTGGTATCCTCCCTATACTCTCTTCCTGTCTTCCGTAAATTAAAGGGGATGATGTGATGATCAGACCACGGTACCGGTATTGGTGCAGCAACTTTGATATTGGGATCATTGGAGATTACCACATCCAGGGTATGTCCCTTAGCATGTGTGGCCATTGTTACCAGCTGGGCAAGTTGTAGGCTTTCTAAATCTGATAGCAGTCTTTTAACACTCAGATGACTCTTGTCTTCCAGGTGCAAATTTAGATCTCCTAGTACAGTAATGTTAGATTTCTTTAATAAAAGGCTAGCTAATACTTCAGGCAGATTTTCTAAGAACTCTCCATAAGGGCCTGGGGGTCTATAGATTAGGAGACCTGATAGAGTGTAGGTGGGTGTTAGAAGGATTGAGACGAAGAGACATTCACACCCTTTGAGGGCCAGTGATTAGGTTGTACATTTGTACTCCTTCTTTATAAGAATGGCTAGTCCCCCCCTATCTGCCCTATCCTGTCCAGCCTATGTATCTTATAGTCTGGTGGCAACGCCATAACTATATCCGGGGATGAATACTCTTTGAGCCGACTTTCTGTTGTGAACAGGACATCTAATTTATTGTCCTCTACCAGTAGTCGGATTTCAGTTGTATGTTTGGGCAATGATCTGCTATTAATCAGCCCTAATTTCCATTCCTGCGGTTCCTTTAGCCCATTAGTTTTTTTTAACTCTGTCTTGTAGGGTGATTTCCATCCTAGTTTACAGTGCTGGCAGACCTTCTCTCTTGAGGTGACACTCATGAAATCCCAACCCTTCTCACAATCCTTTCCTCTGGGTGTGTTAAAACCATGCAGTTCCTCCCTAGTGTATATAATTCTGGGAAATTGTGCAGGGTTCCTGGCCCCTGGTCCCAGAGGGGCGCGGACGGGCGCAGACGGGCTTCTCTTTGGCGAGCCTTTGGCGCGCCCGCTGCGCCCGTCTGCTGCGCGTCCGGCTGTGCATGGGCTTTAAGTGGTTCCCCCGGAAGTGGCGAGAAGCTGGAGCGCCAACTCCCTTCCCCTAAGATGGCGCCTGAGAAATTGCCCTACACTCCCTCCGCACAAACGGGAGCCCCGCGGTGGACCAGAGAGTGAGGAACAGGTAGGCGGTTAGCAGTGTAGCGATTAAAAAACTCTTGTTAAAAGCAGAGTTTAAAAACAAGGATGTGCAATTGGCAAGTAGTAGCAGCGTAAGGTTAAAACTGCTATTTGAGGGTACAATCACAGTATAGCATACAAAAACAAAGCGGAACGGCGCCTTACTCAGCTTGCGACCGCTGCGCGTCCGGCTGTGCATGGGCTTTAAGTGGTTCCCCCGGAAGTGGCAAGAAGCTGGAGCGCCAACACCCTTCCCCTAAGATGGCGCCCGAGAAATTGCCCTACACTCCCTCCGCACAAACGGGAGCCCCCGCGGGGGACCAGAGAGTGAGGAACAGGTAGGCGGTTAGCAGCGTAGCGATTAAAAAACTCTTGTTAAAAGCGGAGTTTAAAAACAAGGATGTGCAATTGGCAAGTAGTAGCAGCATAAGGTTAAAACTGCTATTTGAGGGTACAATCACAGTATAGCATACAAAACCAAAGCGGAACGGCGCCTTACTCAGCTTGCATAGGAAGTAGGCTTTGGGTCATCTCCATGCAAGCCATTTGCTTGCTCTTGGGAGTCGCATTCGGCAATTGTCAGTCATAGCTTGATTTAGAGGAGTATTTTAGCCACACCATCATACTATGGATGTTTGGATATATCCTTCCACCTCCTGTAGACTGATTTCATTCACATGCAAGAGGGACTATTTTATATCTGAAAATAATATATTCCATCAGCATTCTGTTTGTCACATTAAAGCCTTTATCTCATACATGCATGGAATACAAACAACAATCTGTTTTGTAACTTTTATTTCACTGCAGCACTCTTCAGTTCACCCTACGGCAAAACAAGTCAATTGTTAGGGACATGAGCAAACTGTTATGCTAATAACTTCATAAAGGATAAACCTTATTGCATCCCTTGCAACTATAGCTAACTGCTAGGCCACTGATATAATTCATCTGAACGGAAATTATGTGCAACCAGTGGTTTTGGCAAAGCCAGTAGGTCAGACATATATCTGAAAATGCATATCAGAACTATTGGCATTGATAATGCTTGTTTATTAGTGGGATGATAAAGTTGCCTATACTTGAAGCTCTTGTAATGAGTAGTGGATGGAGTAATTACCTATGTTTTCCAGCTGTGAAGTTAGTGGGAGGTTTGCTAAGATGACGCTGGGTATTGTCTGGCCTAGGGTTCATTCTGGCCCTGATCGGCTCAAACAGGAGACATAATGTGAGTATCTGCCTTTGTCCTCTCTGTTCCTTTGCCTCTATGCCCAGGTGAGATATCTTGGGGAATGGCTGGATTAAGCGTCGGACCTGGAGGCATAATGGCTGTTAGCTCTATCCAAGTGAAATAGTGAAGGTTCATAAGGCCTCTTCTCAGCTGCTTTGTCCTGAAGTATTTTTTCTCCTCTGGTACCCCCAGTTGGTAAGAGGTACCATCGCATGCCTTGATATGGCCCATTCCCAGCTGTCATGTGGGCTGCATGGACTGTGAGAAGCCTTTGGTCTGGGTGCACAAAGTACCCCGGCTCGCATGCTTTGGAGCGGTGGGAGCTCACAATTGGACCGATTTATTTTTTAAACCAGCTGGGAAGAAATGCGCTTGCAATTAGGACAGGTATGGATGCATTTATTCTTTCTAAATCTGATGGAGATTATTGTCTTGAATGTATTTTTTATGCACGATGTTCGCTTCCACTCAGTAAAACACCAAGATGCTTCAATAGAAATAAAGAAACACATCATTATGTAATGACGTGGAACACTTTGCTTTCTGTGCAGTGATCCTGCTACAGTCAGCTTAATTGGTAAATACTGGCAGCAGACATTGCATCTCTCCCCCCCCCCCCCCTGCAGCACATCTCACTCACTGATGAGATCTTACGGCGTGACCCCTGTGTCGACTTGGATGGCTTCACGGGGATGATGGATGCACTGCAGCCTCGGTACTAGAAGGGGGCTCAGCCTCCTGAGGGATGGGAAGGGTTAACAAAGGTGGCTTTTAATCCGATGACGAATGTAGATCTTCATTTCCACGGACACTGAAGTGATGTACTTACCTCTTGGAGCGTTGAGGGGCTCAGGCACCGCGGAAGGAAGGAGCCAAGATTACATGTTAAAAAGGCACGAGCCTAGGATAAAGGTCAAAACAATCAGATACGTCCTGGGTTGTTAAATATAAAGTGGACGGAAGTGCATTGTTTCAGATGTTCGTGAACTGCGATAAACATGTTCCAGGCATAAGGTTTAGGAAAAGACACACGGCCCCTCGGGGTATTTCTTCTATTTTAACTTTCGTGAAAGCCTAGGATAGGTTGACACAAATGTGACCATTCAGATACGTTTGCACTTTGCAGAAGCTGCTTTGGTATTTCCGCATGACCCCTGTCCATGGTGCTGAAATAAGAATTGAAATTCTATCCGAAAAAGCCGTTCTCTCAATTGCTTGTTAAATAGTCTTCACATGTTCGACCTCGAAATGATGAGGAGATGACATGTCCTCATTAGGATTCGAGAAGATTGTCATCTGCAGGTCCAAGACAGATATTTGAACTTAGCACTTAGCTCAGTGACTTCTCTTGTATACGTCTTGATGACACACGAGATACATATACAATTGAGGATCAGTACATACTTGTTTTTTTATTACCATAACAATTCCTTTTTGTATAGTTTTCACTTCCACTGTCATGCGACTTTGCAACACTCATATTAGAAAGGGGTATTTATTTATTCACTACCCATATAGTAGTGGGTAGTGATGAATAAATAATAAACAAGCATTATCATTGCCACAGTCCTGTAGTTATTTGATAGTACAGGAATGTTCCTCCGTTATGTTAATGTTTCAGACTTAGGGCCTTCTTTGGGGTTTGGCGGGCTACCTGTCACCCCGCCAATGTGGGCGGAGGTCAAGACATCTGCCCCTCTTTTGCAAGACAAGCTTCTGTATTCAGAGATTCCAGCCTCCCACGAGGGATCTATCTGCTGTGGAGGAAGACGTCACCAACGTGGCTCCCTGTGCTGTACTAAGTTTGGAGAGCAGACAGCATGCTTAAAACGCCAACTTGGTAAATTGATTTTGTTCGCAACAAAGAAACCCCCAAACAGGGAGATTTCTACTTGCTCGTGGGTGCCATTTAAACTTTACGCCAGGAAGGGGAAGACGGGTGAGAAGGGGGTCGGAGGGGGGAGTAATCCACGACTCTAATTTGTAACGTATGCGTGTTTGTGATTGATCAGGTTATTGATAGGAAATGAGAAGGGTTTTCAGGGGACGACACATGCGCTGCCCTACATGTTAAATTTGTTGAACATAAATAAAAAGTCTCACCCTCACTATTAGAGCCTCCACGCTGCAGGAAGTGTGGCTGGTTTGGTTGGAAATAACTCCAGCAGCATGGGGTTTACGGTGGTTTTGCCTAACCAAGCTAGCCCTGTGTTGTAGTGCTGCACATTCAACATCACGGGTCACTGACATTTGCCTTCAAACATCTTTACGACATTCCCTTGTGGCATTCTGCTGCTTTTAAAAAGTCAGCGCACCAGAGTCTTCTGGAAAAAAAGAAAAAATATACCCCCTTCGGAGTAATGGCTTTTCCCCACGCGCCAAAGAACACGATAAGCATGGGCAGGCGAGTGGGTCTTTTGTGGCGTTGCTTTCCGCAGGCCTCGGCAATCAGCTGTTAGAACATCCCCAGCACTAAAAATATGATTTCCATTCAGATGGCACGGCTCACCGCTTCTCTGCCCCCGGGGGCACCCGCGCGCTGTCTTTAAAACCACTGACCTCCTGCCTGGTTCACTAGGCCTATTCAAAGAACGAGACGAGAGGCTGGTTTAAGAGCTGCAGAAATCAGCTTCCTTTGTCTGAGGGAAGGAAGAGTTGGCGAGCGTCGCATCTTCCATTCAGCGCCCGCACGTAAGCCCTTTCCAGCCACCGTGTGTTGCCACGTGCAAAAAGAACAAACAAGGGCCAAGCCAGCAGTAAAGCAAAAAGACAGCGATGGCGCCGCGTTTGTCAAAGGTCAAGGGGTCGCATTTCTATGTGGAGTGCATACCTGTTTGCTTCTAGTCTCAACTGGAATGCAATGCCACGGGAAAAAGCCAAGCCAATTTCAAATGCTGCTGCAGGGAGGCGGGGTTAAGCCCCGAAATTGTATTATTTTCTTGCTTGCAGCAAAGGTCGTTAAACAATAAATAAATGTACATAAATAAGTGCAGGGGCACCAAGTTTGTCTTTGGAGCCCGCTGAAGGCGCTACTGAATGCTGTGGTTGGAAATACCAAAGCTGCCTAGATTTGATTGTTCGCTCCTGTCTCTCTTCTTCACCCTCGCCGGGTTTTTTAAATATTTTTTTATTTCAGCTTTCTCCTTGTTTTCACTTCTTTTTTTTGCTCATCCTGTCTTCTTTCCTTCTCTTTAGGTTGACCTCGGTCAAACTGTGACGCTGAAGAATAAGTTCCGGGCCTCCGAAATTACTGCTGGTGCCTATCACCTGCAGCCATGAGCACAAATTAAGCACTGAGGGGCATATTTACAAGCCCCTTGCGCCACTTTTGCGTTGCCGTTGCGTCACGCATGTGACGCAGCGGCGACGCAAACCATGCGCCGCGTTGCGCTATATTTACAACGTGACGCATCTAGGGAGATGCGTCACGTAGTGAACCCCTGCGCCACATGAAACCTGCGTCAGGTTTCATGTGGGCGTACCGGCGCAGGGGGCGTTCGGCGCAGGAACGCCTCGGAAAAGTGACGCAGTGAAATCTACAAGATTTCACGCAGTCACTTTTCCGGCACGCTGTGCGTCAAATCCTTACGCCTGCTTCAAGCAGGCGTAAGGATTGACGCACCATGTTAGAGATAGGGAAGGTTGGAACAGTGCTGGAGTTGCGTCGCGCTTGCGACACAGCTTCAGCACTGTGCCAACCTTCCGCCAGCAGATGCGTCACGCATCTGCTTATCCTTGCGCCACGATGCGCCGAATTGTAAATGCAGCGCATCGGACGTGGCGCAAGGGTAAACTTGCGTGATGCATTTTCCCTGGCGCATCCCTGCTGATATGCAGGGATGCGCCAGGGAACGTAAATATGCCCCCGAGTTACCCCAGTGCCAATACACTATGCACACCCTGAAAACGGCAAAAACGACATTTTGCTTGTCGGTGAAAACGTTGCAAATGTTATTGTAAAGTGTTACAGACACCAATATAATTTATAATCAATTCATATCAGTGGAAAAGTGCATAGTCATCGATAAAATGTCTGCTTCCTGGCCCCGTATGGGGAGGGAGCAGCATTGTTAGGTTTATGCCGTTCAGACAATGCCGATTTCCTGATTTTATATATGTTTGCATTTTTTGTCCTCAGAGTGTCTCAGTTAACAGAGTTAAAGAGTAGTTAGTTCACCCTCGATTACACTGTACTAAATAATAAACAAAGGACTGAATTTAATGCTAATTTATAACCAGTGGTCAAAGTGGGTAAAAAAAAGTACGGAACTGTGGGCAGAGAATCAGGGTGGGAATAACCTGAGGATTTGGTCAGTGGGCAGAGTCAGAGGTGTGGCCAGAAAGAGCAAAACATCCCAATTAATAGTATTTGTTTGGCATTTCACTGACCAGTTGCTGCTTATTGCGCTATTTAATTCAACCAGCGCCTTCAGACCCTTACGGGTGAGTAGCGCTCTAAACATTCCCTGATCGATTGAACCATTGGATACACATGTTTAGTTAAGGTTTAAGGTTTAATATGAGTTATTGACATTAAAATACATTCACAAAGTGGGATACATTTTTAATTAAAGAAAGTCCCAAATATGCTTAAAAGTTGAATTACAAGACATTTGTCTCCGAGCCATGCAGTTTCTGTCATCAGTACTTTTCCCTTTTTCCACAAGAGAAGTTCAAACACGAATGGCAAAATATCCTAGTCTCCACATAATTATGGCTCTGCCATATTTGCCACGTAATACATCATCTGCTGCATAATCTGACTATTTTAACATAAAAATTGTTTGTAGTTCAAACAGATCAAAAGTTACTAAAAAATGTGACGTGTTGCTGCGAACTTGAGTGCCCTTTGCAAAGGTTGACTGGTCACCTTTCTCACTGCTGCATTTGTATGTTACACTGGTATTAATGACGCAAAATCTTTGCAGAACTCTTAGCATGTGTAAAAATGTAAAAATAATAATGTATCAGAAAATGTACCGCATTACTCTGCAGCCTTTTTTTGCTGCATAATTTAGTCAACACTGCAACATAATTTTGTCCTCCATTGCTGAATAATTCCAGTGGCCCCAAAGCAGACAGCACATGGTAAAAGTACTTGTGCATGCAGCAGAGATACTGTGAAGTTTGCTAACTGACTTTGGTGTGCGTGCAAATCATGCATTGCCGATCTCTGGTGAGTTGCACTACTACTGCTGAAACAAGGCCAATGGAGGTATCAATGGGTGAGGCGGATTGGCTTCAAGGGTACTGTGACCTCCCTGACAGAGTCACTGTTGCTATAGGATGTGCTGCTTTGTAGGCCTGCCTGCAAGACTGGAGGTGAACTTCAGTATGGATTGTGGTGAACAGGCCTTCAAGGATAACCCACACTTGACACCGCTACGGTCCACCTGCTGGTGCTAAGACACCAGGGCCTCTAAGGTCTAGAGAGGTCTTCTAAGGTCTAGCATGGGAATGTGCTTCCTCAGAAAAGTGGTCTGGTGGACTGGTCATGAAGACTGAACTTGGTTCCCCAGTTCCAAATTCGGCATCTCTGGGCATAGTGCCACATCCTCTTCGCCACTGAACACCATACTTCCCCGCTGAGAAATACATAGTTCCCCATGGTGTGCCCCCCTGTCTGCATGCATCACCAGTTCCTGCAGGGCCTGGAGTTGAGAGTCCATGCCCTACGAGAACGTGCAATGGTGTTCCCATTGCGGTGCCTTGCGAAGGCTCATGTATGAGCCTTAGCACTAAACCACCGTGGGTCAGCTGCCGCCGGACCTGGTTTCGCAGCAGGTGGTTGCATTATGGCTTTGGCAGTGTGGCTGTGGGGTGCTGGCATGGCGGCCCGCTGCCACACCGCCAAGTCATAATAAGACCCTTAGCTTGTCTGATCTTAATAATGTATCTTTGGGGAACAGGGATTTCAATTTTAAGTGGAGAAACATTTTTAGGTCTGACATTAGTGTAAAGATTTGTCAAAGTAGGGATCAACACACCCTAAAAAACCTGAAATACACCTCTACAGGAAGAGAGCTCAGGCCTGCTTCCTATCTAATAACAGTTCAGAAAAGCTGCAGAAAAAGAACCACTTTGGCCACACCAATGGATGCTGTGGCATCCTGAATTTGAGCATGGAATCCCCAACCGGGCCAGCCTTGCAAACATTTGTATCATAAGTATTCCAGATAAGCAGTCAGTAAGAAGCAGTAGGCTATTTGCTTACCACTAACAGTCACTGTGGTCCACGATTACTTAAAAACACTTTGGGGCATATTCTCAAGGAGCCATCGCCGATTTATCGGCGCTTTAGCACCGCAAAAGTGGCGATAGACTTATCGCCCCATTCACAAGCTGGTGGAAACTGCCGACATCGCCAGTTTCCCCGCGATAGCTGGCGCAAAACACATCGCCACGGATGAGAGCGACAATTAACGCTAATGATATGCAGAGTAGGCGTACCCGCGCAAAAACACACGAAAACACCACTTCGCGATATTCACAACGAGCAGCCAGATCTGCGATGCGACCCGAAAACAGGCAAAAAGACGTGTTAACAGCAGGGATTTAACACCTGCCTTTTACTGGTGTTAAGCAGGACAACAACATGCAGTATGAAAGGGTGCCCAGCCCAGAGCCACATCTGAAGACCAACACATGTCATGGATCTAATGATCATTCAGCTCGGAGACCCAAGAGGTCCACAACACCCACCGCCACCACCCCCAGCCACCCCCTCTCCCACCCCCGGATTACCACAGAGGCAGGGCAGAACAAGACAGCTGACCTTCCGAAACGGCATGGCCCCTCAGCCACACAATTGCAGAATGTGGGGAGAGGTGGGAACCAAGTATGTGTGAAGGAGGCAAGTCACCCATGAATAAGAATGTACACAATGCCAAGTGTGGCGGTGATGTGCTGGACAGACTCCAGTATGCAGAGCACAGACATGTCCCTGTGGACATATACAGCTGGTGTGTGCAGTGTTGTGGACAGTGGACGCAACCATCTTACCTCAGGCAGTGGGGAAGACCACGCTCATGTAGCTGTGTCGTAACCCCCTGTACGCGGAAGCGGAGTGGGCTGGTCCGGCGTACGCCACACCAGCATAGGAGTGTGAATAAATAGACCGCGACTCTGGGCATGGTTCACTTCCGGGATGGCCAACGCATCTGCCAGGGTGGCGCCCCTCACTCTGCCACGAGTCCGCCGCCGTGACCGCCAGCCTCCTCAGCCGATCGCTGCCTTCCGCGACACAGGCCCCCAGTGCACCCAGTGGCACAGCACCACGGAGTAATATGTGTGCTGACTACTGCCTTCGGCCAACACTGCGGTCAGCAGGGCGCTCAAATCAAATCCAATCCTGACCTGCGAGGACAGGCCATCATCGCTGGCTGCACACCCGTTGAGCGCTTCAGGTGCCACTAACTCAGTGCACCACAAGTCATCACCACATGGCTGTGGGCCCTTCCTGACCGCTGCCTCCGGCCTACACTGCGGTCAGCAGGTCCCCCAAGTCAAACGACAAATCATCGCTGGCTGCACACCCGCCGAGCGCTTCAGGTTCCACTAACTCAGTGCACCACAAGTCATCACCATGTGGCTGTGGGCCCTTTCTGACCGCTGCCTCCGGCCTACACTGCGGTCAGCAGGGCTCACAATTCAAATTCAGTCTTGATTTATTTATGGCGCAGTCCAGTAGGCAACAAACATTGCTTCCAGTGCGGCCCGCCCGGACGACGCATCATCGCAGGCTGCACACCCGCTGAGAGCTCCAGGTGCCACTAACTCAGTGCACCACAAGTCATGGACCCTATAGGATGTAATCTTTTGTGTGTGAGTCCAGTTCTGGTGCCCCTACCTCAGTGCACTGCAAGTCATGGACCCTTTATGATTGAATCTGTGTGTGTGATCCGATGATCACTGTTCTAGTTGTTGCCAGCACCAACCACTCCCTGAGGGCTGGCTTACACTCACCCGACACCCATCCAGCACAGGCGTCAATGGACATGTGACCCTGGTAATAAAAAGGGGCCGGGCGCACATGCCCGTAGCCAGTTCCACCATACATCTAAGTGTGTCCGTGTGGTCATTATGTATGCGTGATGGCCCCTGGCCCTACCACATCACATCGTGCTGTGGACAGCGGACGCAAGCATGTCACCTCAGGCAGTGGGTAAGACCTTGGACATGTAGCTTTCTCCTCCCCCCTGTAAGCGTAAGCAGAGTGGGCTGGGCCGGCGTATGTCAGTCCAGCGCAGGGGTGTGTAGAATTAGCCCGGGTCTCAGGGCGTGGCTCAATTCTGGCCTGGACAAGGAAGTCACCAATGCGTGTGTCTCTGTTGTAGTGTCGGCGCCACCCTGCCCGCAATTGACAATGTTGCAATGTAGCATGCACCCGGAGGGCGGTCTCGCACGAATGGAGAAATGAAGGAGCGCAAGACCGCTCGGGGTCTTGGCTCATACATGCCAAGTGTTGTGTGTATCTGCATTGCCGCAGCATGAGCCAAATGCCTAGCCTCAATCGCAGTGCGAGTTCAGCCAGGCATGAACTCCACATCTGTGTCCGCACTATCCTTACCATAGGCCTACACTCACGTGGCTGCCCACGTTCAACGGCCAACATCACAGTGTCGTTGTCAGGCCTGTGGACAGGCGCAGACAGGCATGACAATGGTGTGCTGTTGGAGTGCAAGTGATGCCACCGCGCAGCGTACGCAAGTGAATAGGCTCGGGGGAGGGAGGAGCAGCTGTGAGGCAACGTAACACACAGTGATGCCGCTCATTTGCCACATGCAAGTCATGTCAAAAATTAATCCCAAAGTCGCACACATCCCACCCCACACCCAACAAGCCACATCACAATTCCTGAATGCAAGCAGATGACAAACTGACATCAGGGATGAAAGCTCCTTTGTTTGAACTATCAGGCAGAAGCACATCTGCACATCCGACCTCGGAATTGCATGTGCCCAGCACCCCCTGACAGATACGATAGCAGTTGAGGGCGACTCCCACACTACGCACAGCCCGACGACAGACCAACGTATACACACCCCACACACAGAAGTCCTTGCTCGGAGTTATCTTGCATGGAATGGCCTTCACACTTACTCCCACACCATCCCAGGCGTACAACCGTTGCACACTTAAACAACTCATTGATCCAAGCTGTGGCATTTCATCCACAGAACTGGCGCAGGTTAGAACAGTGCCGCTTCAACCATGGCAGAACATCCCGGACACATGCACAACCCCTGTCACGTGGAACTGTACCGTGCACGTATGCTGCATTTACTGGGGGCACTGCCATTGGTAGTGCTGCGGGTCAGTTACCGGCTGAGCTTCCGCCTTGCCAACGTCACCTGCGTTCAGCCTGTGTTGCATTGCCGATCGTGCATATTCGAGCGGTCCATGGATGTCTGCCTATCCAACAGGACGGTAGCCGAACTGGATTTCGACATGTGTGTGCGCCCCCTGTTGGCCCATGACCAGGAGTGTCACCGTGATACCCGTCTATGGGATGCCTGGATACTTGGCATACATGCTGGCAGCTGGACCTGGGAATTTGCAGAACTCCTCGTGTGCAGTGACCACATTGAGCCGCTCCCCTATTGGGCTGTAGTGCTAATTGGTGACAGGGGTGGACGCAGCACATCTGTCCGGACCTGCTAATGGCTAGCCTCGCCGTCCTGTTCGATGGAGTCGACAACGACCTCATGTTGGAAATGATTGCCTACGAAGCTGCAATTGCTTTCATGGATGTGTAACTACGTACCTGCAGCCACAACAGTTTGGAACCCATTGCACATGTCCCGACACCTTGTTGCATCTTGGGGTTCTGGTCACATATCCCAAGACAACAGTGGACATGGCTGCATTCGCCTGGACCCCGAATACGTGGGCGGACAACCACGAGGGGTAACACACACCTGTGAAAGATGAGGCACTCCCCCGGAGTGGACAGCAGCGCTTGGCAACGTTCCTCATTCTGACATACTGCTGCATTGGTCCGCATGTTGTGGCACTTCTCTTGCCTGTACTGGCACGCATATGCTAATAAAGTCTACGCACATTCACTTGTGTTCAACTGTGATGTGAGTTGTTTTGGATGACGATGTGTGTCTCACTGCCTATCTGGGTCACGGCCATACATGTGCATTGATAGCATTACCCAGGGAGTACCATTTCTGTGGAATCACTATCCCTACATTCATCAATACTTTCATGCATAATTGATCAGGGCCATGACACATCAGTGTGAATTTGAATGTTTTATTCGCATTCAGTGAGGTGTTTTAGCTGGACCAGTACAGGGCCATGCAAACCCCACTTTACATTGTCGCCCTGTGGAGGGCCAGCCAGAGTCCTTTAGGGATGGACAGGTTCATCGGGAGAGGAAGACTTCAGTCCGCAGTGTGATTGCTGTGTCATTGGTAACCAATCCAAATATGGCAGTCCATGTCGAGGTTCAAGGTGAGTGTTGCTGAGTGTAACGGGGGACAGTGGAAGATGTTATTCCAGGGCATGATGCAGAGGGCAGAAACAAGCTGAAGCAGGCCATATGGCGGTGATGTATGCTACCACTTCAATCTTACCACCAAGCCAGATTCATCATCATCTTCGTCCTCTGATGTGTCAGGTGCCTCACATGTGGGTGGTGGTGTTTGGTCTGCTGCACTGTGTGGCACTGACACTTCAGGGGGCGGAGATGTGGATGGAGTAGTAGCAGCAGCAGTCATCCGCGCCAGGCCGTGTGGTGGCAATGCCATGATGAGGATCCGCAGGTCATGGGAGATCCCAGCTACATCTCGCTGGTGTGCAGCCGTGGCATGCATCTGCTCCATGTTCTCCATGATCTTCCGCATGTGCCCCAACTCCCAGCTGACATCGCTGGAGCCACTCTGACTAGACACTTGTTCTTGTCTCCAAGTCATGACTCCAGCGATGTCAGCCATGCATTGTTGGTGAGCATGGAGCGGACAGTGGGTGTCCGTTAGGGACTGTGAGTGGACCCTGATGGGACTTAGACACCCACTTATGGCATCTAGTTTGGCTGCCATGAGGTCGAACCCCACCCGCATCTGATCAGCCATCTTCTCCTGGCACCCTAACACACGGCGTTGGAATGCCATGTGTTGGTCGTGGGGGTCCTGGGAGACAGACGTGGTGGTGGGTGCTTCCTGCTGTGTGGTCTGTGCAGGGGGTGGGGTCTCCTCGATGCAGCTGGGCTGCCCTGCTCCTGGAGGTGGGGTGCGAAGCTGTCCATGAGCTGCTGGAGGGCATTGGTGTCAATGTTGGGGAGGTCCTCTTCGTCATCAGTGCTGAGTTGTTGTGTCTGCTCTGCAGGAGGTGTTGATTCTCCCTCTGCAATGTGAAGGGGAGATGCAGATTGACACAGTGTTCACATGTATGTTCACGCATTGTACAAGTTTACTATACGGAGTGCATGACAATGTACATTGTGACTGTTTGTGAAGAGATGCCTATTTTATGCGGGACAGTTGACATTTCTACACCATCAGGGATGTGAGGTTGTCCTTGTCCATTGTCATCTCACAGGTTCCTGCTATGCCAAATGTGAATGGCCATTCTCTACACACAAGCGGCAGCAGTTGTGTCCTCTGTTCTGTTGTGGGAGTGTTGCAGTTTGTACCACATTGTTGTCATTGTTGGGGTGCTCCGATTCTTATGTGTGTGTGTTGCATTGTGGGTGTGTTGCCCCTTCAGCTCTGATTTGGCTGGCCCCTCTCCCTTTCAGGCGGTGTGCCTTTCACTTCTGTGCTTATGCAGTGCTGAGATGTTGCAGACTTGGGTGAATTGGGCTCTTGGTCGGAGTTGTGACTCTTGGGCATGGTTTGTCTGCAGATGTGCTCTACTTAATTGTGCATGTGTGCCATTGTGCCCATCTCCCCCCGTCCCCCTGGTCCCTGGTCGTTACTCACCCTGTTGCTGTTGGCTCAGGTCATGTTGTGCAGTGTCCGGTCCACCAACTCCTGCCACCGTCTCCCCAATGATGACTCGGGTCACCATTTCCTCCATCTCATCCAGCTCCTGGTGTGTCGCTGGGCTCCCACCTCCAGTCTGCATTGCTGCTCTCAGGTTGGCAGCGATTTTCAGCTTGGTTTTGTGCTTCACATCAGTCCAGCGCTTCTTGCAGTCATCCACTTCCCTTCTCTTCACTCCAACTGCATTCACCTTGGCCAAGATGGACTGCCATATTGTATTTTTAGTTGCCAATGTCACAGTGGAGGTGATGTACAGTTGGTGGTGGTGTTCTGTCACCTCCATAATGAGGATCTGGTTTTCCTGCGTACTGAAATGCGGGTTCCTCTTATTCTTCTCCTTGCCCTTCCCTGCCCCTGAGGTCCCAGGCTGGTCCTCCGTGGGGCTTGTGGGGTTCGGGTTGTCCTCTGTACTTGCTCCGGCTCCCTCCATGGTGCTTCACAGTTGTTTGTGTTTTATTTGTATTTCATTTTGCCGCTTTTATAGTTATTGTTCCCGCCTTACTTTTGGGACTTGCGGTCCTGGCGCTGCATTTCGCTGGATTTTTATCGCAGTTGGGCCCATCGCAACTTTTTTCACGTTCGGGTTTCCTTTTTTATCGCTGTCGCAGTAGTTGTATCACGGACATTTGAAGCGTTCTCGGGAAATTATATCATGTTACCACCGTGTTGGGAATACGATGTTGACATGGAGTTATTTTCCTGCGATAGGCGGCGATATGGAAAATTGCGTTAGCCTATTTTGGCGATGTTTATCGCACGTTCTTGTGAATATCCCCCTTTGTTTTAGGTGGATGTGCACATGTGATGAGGAAAAATGTGTCAGAGTGGAAGATAGAGAAGTGAGCTGACCTATTACACCATGCTGTATGCTTTGGTGAGCAGAAGCAAAATGTGAATGATGTTTTAACAGACCAATGGATGAAAGCTGCTGACTCAATTCCCCTTTTTGTATTTATATAACTATGTATTTTTAATGAATACTTTGGAAAAACAGTGTCTATTAAGCAGATAAAACTGTCTCTAGTTCAGACCTAATGATTTAAAAACTTACTGTATTATTGAAGTAAAAACTTGTAAAAGCAGAATAATCATACAAAGTGTTTATGAAGGTTCCCTTAAATCAATTTTATTTGGTTATGTATTTAAAGGAAAGTGGATACATTTAGCTTTCCCTTCCCTCTCCCACATCAATTGAGGGTCATGGCTCATGTCATCTTGGAAAAAAATCTGGGAGGAGGTGTGCTATGGAGTGCTAGTAATGCTAGTGGCTATATATATATATATATATATAACCTAATGTCGGTCATCAGTAGGTAGTTATAGTTAGAATCTTGTTTCTATTCAAAAAGCATTTTTTCTTTTGCCAATATCTTTGGCACTAAGTGACGAATCTTCGCGAAATTTTCAAAACTAATGGCCCGCTCCGGTCAGCTCCTGTCTTGAAAGTTTCAGGGTGATTCGTCAAGCGGGGGCCGAGAAAAAAGGGGGGTCCCAAAACATGTTTTCTCCATGTTAATTTCCATAGGAAACTTTAGACATGGCTACAGCCCGAACTGCTGAACGGAATTATACCAAATTTGGCAAAAAGGTAGCTTTTGGTCCAGAAAGCATGCTTTTCTTTGAATGGTATAAATCCGTTCAGTAGTTTTTGAGAAATTTAAATATTTACAGATATCGATTTTGAGAATTGTGAGATCTGATTGGCTGAAACCTCCCGATCACGAGCTTGTTTCTGATTGTCTGCCAACACTTCAAACCAGGAAGTGTTGGCAGCCAAAAAAAGCATTCTTTTAAAAACATTTCTGCCGGAGTAGCGTCAGGTGCACGAATCGGGTAGAAAATAAAAATAAAATGAAGCGCGGTCTCCCGCGCATCGTTTTTTTAAAGCCCCCGGGTGGGCCAGGTCCCGGGGGCATTCCCAAT
This sequence comes from Calotriton arnoldi, assembly GCA_963921515.1. Taxonomy (NCBI): domain Eukaryota; kingdom Metazoa; phylum Chordata; class Amphibia; order Caudata; family Salamandridae; genus Calotriton; species Calotriton arnoldi. The sequence goes on along the minus strand of CAWUFW010009644.1, from coordinate 724,688 downwards.
TTATGTAGCAGGGTACCGCGGGGGCCCCCGCAGCCCCGGGGACGGCCACCTCCCCGGGGCTATGCTGATAATGTGCGGGGGCACGCGCCCCCCCCAGCCCCGGGGACCGCCACCTCCCCGGGGCTTTATTATACAAATGCATGGTGGGGGCTTCTCCCCCCCCCACACTGCCCCGGGGACTGCCACCTCCCTGGGTCTTGAAATTATATAGGGCGGGGGCTCGCGGGACCCCCAAGCCCCAGGGACGGCCACCTCCCCGGGGCTACTTTATGGGGGGGGGCTCGAGCCACCTCCCCGGGGCACACTTTATTTAAATGCGGGGGTTGGTTGTGGACCCCCGTCCCCGGGGACCACCACCTCCCCGAAAATTTAAAACAGTTGGGAGGGGGCCCACGCGGCCCCCCTCCTGGAGGCCACCATGGCCCTGGGGACCGCCACCTCGGGCTCCAGCTCGGGCGGGCTCCAGCAATGTCCAGGCGTGCCCATCCCCAGGACATTGCAGTTTGCTATGGCAGGGGGGGAGCACGGCTCCCGCCCTTCATAGCAAACACTGCTTTGCTTCATGGAAGCAAGAGCAGGAATCCTGCTCTTGCTTCCAAGAAGCAAAGCAGATTGCTTGTGGGCAAAGGGAGCTGCATGTCAGCAGCTCCCTTTGCCCAAAAGCAATGCCGACTCCCACAGGAGGTGAGGGATTTTCATGGTCCGCAGGGGCATTGGGGGTCGCCCCGCGGTCCCCAAAGTTGAGGCCAGGCCCCGGGGATGGGATCCCCGGGGCAAAAAGTGTAGTTTGAAGTAGGAGAGTGGCGCTTGATAACGACGATTTGAAGGAGGTGCTGGTAGCCCCCTTTTTGGATGGACTTGGACATCCTCTAACTACACTAATTGAGAGGAGTGGACTAACTGAAGGTTCACATATACCCCCTGGAGGTCGAAGTACGCGACCAGAGGGGTATATAGCTGCAAGTTCTTACTCAGCTGTTGGGCATTACTGATTCACGGATGGAGGCCCATTGATAATCCCTGTTTATTAAAGAGTGTTCCTGACAAGCTCCATCGGGGCTCGGATAAGTTTCTTTTCCCTTTGGAAATCTAATTGAACTAGGGCTGTCTGTAAAACACTTTTGTCCTGAGGAAGACCCTACGTGATGTAACTACAAACACACAAATACACCCTCCTGATGCAGATGCTGCCGATACTGTGTATGTGTGCATGCATTCAACATATCCCACTTGATACTACACCGGGCCCCCAGCTTGTCCCTCTGACTCTCCAGACTAGACAAATCCTGCCCCTTCAACAACGCCAGTGCACCTCCCTCCTGATGCAGCTCCCGCTGAAGCTGCCTCCAGACCTCACAGGTTAACCTCAAGTATTGGCCACTCATAACCACCTTCATGGCTTCCCATTCCACAAAACATGACTGTCATGCCCCAATTAGTCTTCATATAGTCCGTCAGTGCATGCAACAGCGTCTCTCTACCAACAACATCCGACAGAACCTCCACTGTAAGCCTCCAGGTGAATGGTCTGATAAAGCGCAAGCCAAATGCATAACCTGTAGCACATCCCCAGTTGCCCGCCAACAAAATCCTAGCTTGTTAGACCTGACATCCTTAGGGTGGTGCTTCCCCAGACTTTTTGCCATTTACTGCCTGTTTTGCTGATTCTCTTTTTGTTGGCTGTAGGACTTTGAGCACTTTACCACTGCTAACCAGTCCTAAAGCGCTTGTGCTTCTCCCTAAACATAATGGCATTGGTGTATACCTGGTTGGCATACTTGATTTACTAGTAAGTCCCTTGTAAAGTGGAATCCAATATACCCAGGGCCTGTATTTCAAATGCTACCAGTGGGCCTCCAGTACGGATTCTGCCGCCAACATAAGTAGCCTTTCAAAACATGGCTCAGGCCTGTCACTGCAGTGCCTGTATGCACAGCTTACTGCCACTTTGACTTGGCGTTTAAAACTACTTGCCAAGCCTTAAGCTTCCCTTTTATGACATATAAGTCACCCATAACGTAGACCCTAAGTGACCCTAAGGGTAGGGTGCTATGTAAGTAAAAGGTAGGACATGTACCTGTGTGCTTTACATGTCCTGGTAGTGACAAACACCCAAATTCGGTTTTCACTACTGTGAGGCCTGCTCCTCTCGTAGGTTAACATTAGGAATTCCTTAAAACATTTTTGCACTGTAATTCAAGTTTATAGAGGCATAGCTGCTTTATGTTTCATACCTTTGGATTGGTAATGACAACTTCTCTTTACTGGTAAAATTGGATTTCGCATTACAAGTTTAGGAGTGCCACTTTTAGAAAGTGGGCCTTTCTCTTTGTGTGCCTTCCAGCCTGTCTCCAATACACGTCTGCGTGACAACTACATTTTGTGCATTCCCTCTAGACAGCCACAAACACAGGACACTCAGCTGCATCTGCATTCATCTGCATGCTGATACGTCTTCCTGGGCAGAGGGAAGGGGAGGAACTGACACATACACTTCAATAGGTAGTGTTCTACCCTCTCCCAAATCACTGATCAACCCCAATGGTAAGCCTGGTAGACAGGAATGAGCTTAAAGGGGACCTGTGCACTTCAAAGACATTGCTTTGAAGTCACCTCCACTTGAAAGGCACTTTTTGGTATGAGTACAGGGTCTCTGACCCCTTCTAATCAGACACTTTTTTGACCTGTAACCAGACATTCGCTGGATCTACATCTGCACATTGGCAGAAGGACTGCTGTGCTGCCAGCAGGGATTGCCACTCTGCTACTTGTACTGCTGTTGGCCTGCTGCTCCTTAAGCTGCAGGAGTGACTGCCACGTTGCTACCTGCTTTGCTGTACTGGCCTGCTACCTCTGCACTGTGACTGACCTAAAGTGTTCTCCAGGGGCTTTTTGGTTTGCCCTCTGTTCCTAAAAGTCTCAGGGCCATCAAAGACTTTTGCCATATCAGCGCTGCCTTGGGACTCTGAGTCCCGCAGCTGAAGATTGACCAGAATCAGTGCTTCCTTTGTCGGAAGGTTGAGCGCCTTGATACTTGCACCCAGCACTCATGGTGCAGGACATGAATGGCACACACTGTGAGGACATGCACACAGTGGGAGAGAAGACATGCCTTGGTGCTGCAAGGTGAGCGAAGTCGACTCCTTGGCCTAACTTGTTGTCAGGGTAACGCCGAGTGCAGCAACAATGTTATCTCTGCCTCAACTGCTTTCAGCCAAACAAGCGCAACCCACCGTGGCCTAAGTGAGGACATTGCCAGTTCGGAAGCTTTGTCTTGGAGGTCAGCAACGCCAGAGGCTGTCCCAACCCTGCGGCCTCATTTTGAAGGTACTGTCTTGAAAATGGACCCAAGCGGTTCCAGTCAGCTGTTGTGTTCCTTGCAGACTGCTGCTTCGCATTCTGTGTACTGTCCTGGGGGACTAAATCTGGATCTCCCGTGCCCATGATCTGGGTCCACCTATACTCATAGCAATTTATTCACGTATATTTTGGCGATCCTGAGTGGGGATCCAACCAGAACCGTAAAGCACTGTCTTTTTTATAATATTTGAAACACAATCATAACTTGAGAACTGTACATTTGATCTTTATCATTCTAACCATGTTTGCTTCAGCACAAATAGTATTAACTTTAAACGCTTATATCTTGAGAAACATATATTGTATTTTTATCATTTTGGTCTTGTTTTGTTCAGAATATAATAAGCTATATTTCTAAACCAGTGAAGAGTCTTTTTGTGGTATATTCATTGTGCTACTCTGTGTGTGTGTTGCACAAATACTTTACACATTGCCTTTTTTAGATAAGCCGGCCTGCTCTGTGCCAAGCTACCAGAGGATGATCAAAGGTTATCCTAGTAGTGTATCTATGTGGGAAGCTCGCTATCTATATAGTGTACTAAAAAGAAGTACACTGTGCAGAGATTCCAGAGAATCCCCAAATGGTATACAGATGTAAAAGCAGATAATATTAAAGCTCTTTCTGTGGTAGTGTGGGCGAGCAGTTAGGCTGATCAGAGGGAAGTGCTAAGCATTTGTTGTACTCCACAGAGGCAATAAATGAGACACACACAAGAATAAATCCGAAACCCATTTATAAAAATAATGTCAATTCCTATTGAATTTTTAAGACCAAGAGCACAATTCTAAGGTAAGTACTTTCGGAGTTACGATTTTTCAAAGTTCGGAAAATATATCTCTTTTATGCGCAATTACACACCATAGGAAACAATGGGGAAAAAGCAGAAAAATGCATAGAAAATCAGGCAATACTTTCACGAAGTTTACCTTCTTGTTTTAGGTTGATGTCGGGACCAGGTCCAAAGTTCCAGCAGGAGAAGTTCATGAGTGTCCCGGATCAGCCAGGAGCAGAGTGCTGAGGGTCTTGACAGCCGATACGCAAAGACAAAGGGGGCCAATTGAAAACACACTGCACAGGTGGACTTGCAGGTAAGTCCGAGGGGGCTCCTTCAAGGGAGGAGGTGGCAAGGGCTTGGGGACCATAGGAGCATAGCTGGTGCCATGGCCGGTGGGGCCGGGTGCAGAGCGAACAGGTCTGCCAGGCGTCGTGTGTCTAGAGGTCCTCGTGGTCAGGAGCAGGCAAATTTGAGAGATGATCTCGGGAGAGGTTGGCCACTCAGGAAGTGGGTTACGGGTATCTCAATGTCCCTCAATGGGTGCTTGCTTCTGGTGCTTTGGTAGTCCGGAGTGGGCTCTTCTTCTTGGTGTTTGCCGTTCGGGGTCCGGTACCCGGGTATTGGTACATCACGGCTGCGGTAGGTCCTGGTGTCTACAAACTTGGTGAGGAGACAGATCTGACCCTCTGGAGCTGTTGTACCTTTTCTTGCTTTGGTGCTGCGTCATGGTCATTGGGGTGCAGCAAGTCGACAAACCAGACTTCACGGGCTTGGTGACTGCAGAGTGCAGGGAAGTGATCCCTTCACTCCAAGGGAGCTTCTTGGTGATTTCTTGAAGGCTGGAGGTGCTCTGGAGTTCTTGGGGTCCTTTCAGGTTTCAGGACGACACAGCAGTAGTGATTGCTGATTCCGGGAGCAGCAGGCAGTGTTTGGGGTTTTTCTTCTGTAGCAGGGCTTCAGTTCTTGTGCAGCGGATCTTCTTTGTTCTGGTCTTCTCTTCTCCATCGGATCTAATGTTCAGGTCTTGGGGTGCCACCTAAATACTGAATTTAGAGGCTTTACAGGGTGAGACAGGTTACAAGGGGCGCCAATAGGCTACCTACCTTTAGTTTGTCTGCACCCTCTAGTGATCACTTCCTGTGGTAAGAGGCACTACCCTAGCACTGATAGGCTGGTTTTCCACCATCCCAAAAAGATGCAATTTCAGGAGATGGGTTCACATCACCTGCACCGGCCTAGGGGTGGTGTAGGCTAAGTGCGGACCCTCCTCATAATCTAACTAATTTTCCCACCAAAAGTGGAGCAGGAAAGGGGGCTGGGCTTCCCCCACTATCTGAAGGTTCCTCAGTTAGATTTCAAATGCAACAGCACCTTTAAAGCTTCCTGCCCAGGAAGTCCATCCTGTCCTGGAGGAGGTGTGAAGCACCTCGGCACAGAGCAGGCTTTGTCTCTGTCCTCTGAGAGCGCTTGCTCTCACCCCATGAACTCAGAAACATGTCTGGTAGTGGCATGCTGGCAAAAACAAGTCAGGAACCACACCAGTGCTTGGTAGCTTTTCATGCGACCCTCTAAAAGGGTCACCTGTGTGAATTTATTAATAAATCCATCACTGGCATCAGTGAGGATTTATTAAGACAAGATATTTGTTACCAACAATCTTAGAAATCAGTAACTTTGTCATGGAGCTAGGAAACCCGTGTTGACAAGCATCCAGCCCATGCACTCTTCATGGATTCCCGGAATAGACTGTAAATTGTAGGGGCATATCTGCTCATGCTGATATGCACTCACATAGGATATAGTTCACCCTGCCTTATGGCTGAAGGCCTGCAGTAAGGGTGACTTACCTATATCTTATGCAGTGTATGGGTGGCATGGCACACAGGGTTTTGTGCCATGTTGACGCTTCGGATTTCTCTGCATCAAGACACAGAGCTTGCAATAGGAGAGAGGGGTCCCTGGGGTGGCACAACCAGTGCTGCACCCCCAGAGGACCCTCTTCAGTACCCATGCCCTATGTACCGGGGGTACCATTTACTAGGGACTTACAGGGGTAGCTGAAGTTGTATCAATCATGGTACAGTGTTTGGGAAAGAGATCTGACACTGGGAACCTGGTTAGCAGGGACCCAATGCACTTGCAGTTAGAAATCAAATCAGGCATCAAGCAAAAAGTGGAGGCCAACCATGCAAAAAGAGGCACTTTCCTACATGACCCCCCCCAAACGAAAGAGGATGAGACTAACTTTTTCCTAGAGAGTCTTCAACCTCTAAGTGGAAGTACCTGGAAAGGTAATCTTCATTGTCATGGTCAGTACCAGGTCTGTGTTCCATTGTAAAATCCATTCCCTGTAGAGATATGGGACACCTTAACAATTTGGGGTTTTCTCCTTTCATCTGCATGAGCCATTTGAGAGGTCTGTGGTCAGTTTGGACAAGGAAGTGAGAACCAAACAGGTATGGACTGAACTTCTTTAGGAACCAAACCACAGCAAAGGCTTCCCTCTCTATGGCTCTCCTGCGCTTCTCTCTGGGGAGAAGCCTCTTGCTTAAAAAAGCAACATGTTGGTCATGGCCATCATCATTGATCTGGGATAGGATCACTCCAATTATATGTTCAAAGGCAACTGTCTTCACTTTGAACTGCTTGGAGTAATCTGGAGCTTTTAGAATGGGTGCTGAGCACATTGCTTATTTCAAGGTGTCAAATACTTTTGACAGCTCACTGTCCAGTTTACCTTTCTTGGGCATTTTCTTAGAGGTCAATTCTGTGAGGTGCCACAAAGGATTCATATCCCTTCACAAACCTCCGGTAGTATCCACCCAAGCCAAGGAATGCCCTTTCTTGGGTCTGTGTGGTTCGAGCTTCCCAATTCAGAACTGTCTGGATTTTCGGCTGTAGTGGCTGAACTTGGCCTCCGACCACAAGGTGGCCCAAGTATACAAACTTGCCGTGCCCTATCTGGCACTTACTTGCCTTGACAGTGAGGTCTACAGTCTGCAGAGCCTTCAGGACCTTTTGGAGGTGGATCAGGTGTTCCTGCCAGGTGAAGCTAAAGATGACAATATCATCAAGATAAGCTGCACTGTAGGATTCCAAGCCAGCAAGGCCTTTATTCACCAACCTCTGAAAGGTGTCAGGGGCATTCTTCAAACCAAAGGCCAACACAGTGAACTGGAAGTGCCCATCTAAAGTGGAAAATGCAGATTTTTCTTTTGCTCCAGGGGTCAGGCCTAATTGCTTGTACCCTGATTTAATATCAAGGGTACTCAGATATGCGACTGCTAATCAGCTCTTGGAATTGGATGTGCATATGTTTTTGTGACTGCATTGAGGCCCCTGTGTTCCACACAAAACCTCATTTCTTTCTTTCTACCCTGGAAATGAGGCTTGGGGACTAACACAACTGGGCTGGCACAGGGCCTCTCCGAGGGTTAAATGTCACCCAACCCCAGCACCTTGCTTACCTCAACATTGATGCTTTTTGTACATGATCAGACTGCCTGTATATTTTTGTTTTTGACAGGTAGGCTATCACCGGTGTCCACATCAGGTGTACCAGTTAGTCTGACCAGAGGTCAAGAAAAAGAGCTCAGCAAACTGATTTATGAATTGCCTGCAATCAGTCTGCTTTTGGGCAGTGAGGTTGTCTGAAAAGACCACTCCATCAACTGAACCATCTTTAGGGTAGTGGAAAAGGAGTTCAGGGAGTGGCACAATGTGCCCTCTCAATCACAAAAACATCTGCAAGGCCCTGTTGCCTCAGCCGCTGCCGCACCCATTGCTACAAAAAGTTTTCAGCCAAGTTGCCCTCCGCCTGCTCTGGAAAGCCCAGGAAACAGATGTTACTGCGTCTAGAGCAACCCTTCGCATCCTCCACCATTAACTCCAACTGCTCCATGATAGTGGTCATCCTGGCCATCTGCTGCTTCAATGTTGCTACTTAGTGGCGTAGCTAGGGGGGGGGCGATGGGGGCAGACCGCCCCAGGCGGCATGAGTTTTGGGGCGGCAGCCGGCCCCCCCTTCCCCCGCTCTTACCTGCGGCCGCAAGAATCGGCCGCACCCCCCTCCCCCCGCTCTTCTATCATTTTGCCAAGGGCGGCAAACGCAGGGGCCGCCACGGGCAGCCTAGGGCCTAGCTACGCCCCTGTTGCTACTTCACCCTGGAGCGTTTCTATAATACCCTCTGTGGTTTTCACTTTCCTGCTAATTTGCACAGGTCAGCTCAAAATAAATTAACATCTCTAACTGTCTCTATCTTGTGCTTCAGAGCTGTGCTCGACTCGTGAATGGCCGCCAGAAGTTCAGCACGAGATGGCTCACCCTCCTGCCCCTGAGAAACAGCAGTCAAATCAGCCCGCCTGTCAAACAAGCTGCTGAGACACCTGCAAAGGGGTAGCATATTGGATAATGGTGTTGGTGGTCAGGGCACTTGGCAGTCTGTCCTTACCCATCTTGCCCCTACCAGGGTACTCCACTCGGGACAGACCCGGTGCCGTGGGCACCCAGCAGCCACTGTCAGAAGGAGGTCATCCACCCAGCTGTGGCAACCCGTGAAGAACGCAGAGGGACCAGCTCTTGCCCCATGACCAACTTGCAAGAGAGATCCCCAGCTTATCTCTATGGTGTGGCCCCCATGCACTGGGCGGCACACTCGGGCTCAGTCACCCTGTCAGCCAGCAGCACAAGGCATAGCCAGCTATCAGCCTCAGCAGCAAATGTTTCTGATGAGGCCCCAGAAGCCGCACGTGGTGCCACCAACTATACTCCCATCACCTTGATAGCCCAGGATAGGACTAATGTCTCCCCAGCAATGAGCCGTCTCACCTCCCGAGATGCAGAGGTCCACCAGAGGCCACAGCAGTGTACTAATCTAAGCCAAAATGCTTCCAAGGCCTTCTGAGAGCATAAAACATCCAACCGGCTCCCCCAGCTGGGATCAGCAAAGTTGTAGGCCGCAAAGGTTGTCGCTGGAGTGCCACACGCAGCCCAACTCTCCAAGGTTTCCCCGCTCTGCAGCGCAAGCCCCTCTCCACCAAGTCCTCACCAAGTCCTCACATCCAGTCAATTAGCACGAAGCTGCCGGCCCCCAGTGGGATCCTCTTCTTTCCTCCGGTATGCTGTGTCGTCCCCCTGTGCTTCCATTTTTAAACTCGGTTGCGGGCACTGGGGCAACCACCAGCCCCGCTCTCGACTCTGGCCCAACTTATGGTCCTGCTAGGCTGACTCACCTGCAAGGCACAGGGTGATCACTTCTTCCAAGGGGTGGCGCGGTGCTCCCAAACTGCAGGCCCAGTCAAGTTGGTGATCACAGCCAGCACCAGGGCTGGGGTTCCCCACTTCATCAGAATGCCTGGGAGCTGGATTGCTATTGGAGGGAGAAGAGATCCCTAACTGGACCAATCAGGCTGTAGTTGTACCCTAAGGGCCTAACACATAATAACCAGGAGGAGAGGACAAGAAGCCAGCTCAGTGGAGTTAAAACTATGGCCTCTCATTGAAGACCCCAAATCAGAAGGACTGTAACATGAGACAATAAGAAGAGGCTGCAAGTGTGTGACAGAGTGAGCAGGTAACGGAAGCACTGCGTTTCTTTATGAAAGCAACATATGCTGAGAGAACGTAAGAAATTCAGCAGCAGTGGTAACATATTTGGATGACCAGCAGTAGAAGGAAACAGCTGAGTTTTCTTGGGGGAGTGGGCGGCATAAGGCGACCTGTTTTGATTTTCATGCTTTGTTTGTTTGATGTGTGGTAAATGCTGATTAAATTCAAGCTTTGCACACTCATGAGCTCAACCAAATAGGACTGCTTTTAAAAAATGATCCTTGGTGCACTACTAAGAATCTAGTAGGCACAGGAGGCCAGGCCCATGTTTGGGTAAATCAACTTGCGGTCATTTCCAAAGTGTTTTTAAAAGTGCTGAGTGTAGGAACATCTCTGAGGGCCAGTTTGCAATCACCTGAAGACCTGAGCACGAGCCTATGGAAATGGGGTCAGGTTCTTGGTGCCCCAGTTATAAGGCACTCAGTACGAGTTAAGGAAAAATCGAGCCATGCCTACAGAAGCCGCACTTTTGAAGGCACCTATTACGGAGATATCTGTGGAGATGGCGAGAACCTGGTATCATCTGCAGCACCAGCTAGTAGTGGGCTACTCACTCTGGTGTGAGGGGCTGATCGTTGATGAAAGGAGGCCTGGCAATGGTCATGAAGTGCTCTCATTTGTAAACATTGTCATGACAGAAGTATAGGAAGGGATAGGTCGCAGAGTCGTCCAGCTAGGTCATGGACATGGAGAGGGGACATCCATTAAAACCAAGGGAGGTTCACTTCCAGAATGGTGGAAGCAATGAAAAGTATGTCAAGTAATTATTCATGCATGTGTCAAGTTCAGTGTGAGCGAAGGATAAGAGCATTAGTGTTAAGTAATATTTATCTGGTTCATTTAATATACTGGTAAAGTTAATCTTGTGCCTTCTTGTCTTTTAGTTTAGTACAGTTTGAGGAATATAACTTCAGCATTAGAAAAATTGATTGATTACTATTTAAGAATTTTACAAAGCTAACTCTTGGCTAGAGGGATATTTATGCTAAGGGAGGAGGCATCAATTTTTAATGTTACATTTCTGATTGACGCATTTGTTAATCGTTACTGTTTTTGGGCATTTACAGTTTTTAAAAATGTACCTCTAGGAAAATTTGTTATTGAAGAGAGGGGTGGAAATCCTACTCAAGCAAAAACCACAATCCTTGTCAGGATGAACCACAAAAGTTACTAAGTTAACCTATGCTTTACCCACTGGTAGCTTGGCATAAAAGAAGTCAGGATTAACTTAGGGGCATGTGTAAAGTATTTATGCTGCACTCAAAGAGTAACAATGTGAAAACACAACACAAGAAAAATCCCAAACCACTTTAGAATAATAGAGTAATTTAAATACATAAAATGACACCAAAACAATTGAAATCCAATCAGTAGAATTGGAGATATGAGTTTTTAAAGCTTTAGGTAAAAATAGTGCCAAAAGGAGCAAATCGCTAACTGTGGGTATCTAGTTGTGCTGGAACGGGGCAAAGTTACAAGTTCACGCTGACTGCGATGGAGTACAGTCCCAGTACAGGACTGAGTATGGCCGGCTAGGAGTGTTTTCCTAAGTCATTGATGCAATGTCTGCATGGTGTTGCTTTGTGAAGCTTCACGTCGCTCAGCATTGGAGCCAATAAACTTTCAACTGCACGGAGAGGCTTTGCGGCGCTTGGCGTCAGATCTGATTTAGCTTTCAGCTGCACTGCAAGTCATAAGTAAGCCTGGGCGTAGTTCGCGAAGTAGCGCTACGCGAAGCTACGCAAAGTGCAGTTCGCACTACGCGAGCTACGCGTAGCACTACGCGAACTGCGTAGTGCACTGTTCGCAATGATTGCACAGTGCCGGATGCTTGTCCGCACTGTGCAATCATTGAAAACGGCATCTTGCACAGTGCGAGCTGTCTTTTACTGCCGCTCGAGTAGATTTTTACTCGAGCGGCAGCTTTCTCAACGCGGACTGGTAGTTTCTCATCGCGAGCGGTCGCGAGCATACGCGACCACTCGCAATGAGAAACCTGACCTCCCCGCGTTGAAAATGTCGCCGGGAGGTTTATTTTCCACGCTCGCGATCGGCAACTTGATGTTGCTGATCGCGAACGAGGAAAAAGTCTCGCCAGGATGTCATTTTGCTTGCTTGCGGTCGCCAACTTGACGTTGAGGACCGCGAGCAAGCAGAAAATGACCGCTGCACTACGCTACGCGTGTTTGCACTGTGCTACGTGCAATTCGCGTTGTGCGAAGTAGCGCAAACTTTGCAAACTACGCGAGCGTAGCGTAGTGCTTTGCCCAGGGTTAGTCATAAGGGGCTTTGCGTCACTTGGTCGAATGAAGCTTTGGGGTCGGCGCTGAGGGGCTGTGTGTCACTCTGCACTGGATCCGGGGCAGCTCTCAGACAGTATCAGGGCGGAGTGGCTCTGCGAGTCTTGCGTTGCTCAGCACTGGTTCCGGTGCAGCTTTCAGTTTTTACCCATTGCGATGCCCTGTGCCCTTCATGTTGTGCTCCCTGGCAACTCTTATCTGATGACCGCAGGAGCGGTATGCTTTGTTACCTATAATCTCGGATGTCCTAACCACTGGACTCAAAAGAGCAGGAAACCATCAGAAGAAGGCAGATGAACAGTTTGACTATGACAACGGCAAATCAGGTGGAATCTGGAAACGTTGGCTGACTTCACAAAAAATAACATTTTGCAGAGTGTCTGGACTCGGCAGATGTAATTGAACATGCGCCTAACCCTTGTTGAGACCATTGCCTTTTCATTTCTCCCACCGTCCTTGTCTACTCACTGCCTTCCCCACTCTCTCTGGTGGCTGCGCACTCTGGTGTCTTCTCTTGGCAACTCGCTGTCTTTCCACGCCTCTCTGTGACTTACCATGCCTCCCCATAGCCTTCCTGTACCGATGCAACGTTTTCCCATATTTCTATGGCCCTGCACCGGCTTGTTTATTTCTCAATAGTGTTTTCCTTTTTGTATTTTCCAATGATCATTTTTCAACATAGTCTTGCTGTATTTTCTAAGTGTTACTCTGTCTGTGTGTTCTCGGGGCAGTGTCTCCTGTATGCCATCTTATGACTGTGTCTCTCTTTCTTCAAGCCTCTGCTATCCAAACCTCCTGTCCATTTGTTTGTAAAGTGAGGCTGTTCCTGTCGACTGGCGGATAAGACTCTAGAAACCATGCGTCATGAGAATGTTTCCTTTGTTCCTTTCTAAGCCTTCGTTGTAGATTCTTGGTCAAAATGTATGACTGACAATCTCCTGAGAATCTCCTGAGGAGGGCCTGGATGGAAAAATGTATTGAAGAAAGAGGCCATGTGGCGTTCCATATCCAGGTTTTCTTAACTGCTTGCAAACGTAAATCTCGTTAAACAATTTGAAAGCACATTGTGCTGACAAAGCCACTGTTCTGCCACCATGTCATCACAGTTTTGTTGGGGGAGGGAGAACGCAAGACCTATAGGAAGGGTAAGGCTTGCATGGTGTGCCATAAAAACATTTGCAAATGTCATTTGTTCCATTTCAGCACATTTGGATTTTTTGCTAATTTATGTGAAATTTATGCTGTAAAATACACTATTAGACTCGGCTTTTAAAAAAATGTCTCATGTAGAGAATCATCCTGAACCTCACTAGATGATGCAAGTTAGACTGGTTTTGCTCCTTGTTTCAATTTGTGGTAGGTATTTACACCCCACTATTTTCAACGTTCATCAGTCCCCACATGTGACCATTGTCAGATTGATAAATTCAGCTGAACTAATTTCCCAGCATGCATTAGTGTCACTAACAGGCTTCAGTTTTTAGACTGATGCTTCCTGAACGGTTGGGTGTCATGAAATTCCGATTTGATCCTAGTTCAAGAGCCTCTTTTTCTTTTGCCTGCAGACGTCACTGTCTCATTTTGCGCAACACGCACGGTCGACCACAGCCAGAATCCCAATTGACACATTTTGTACCGAACATGCCTCGTATGTTTCTCTTGATGCAGAACAGCAAGACCCAGGCTTCCTGATTGGGACTATACTTAGCAGTGCCAGGAAGCGCAGGAACATGCAAGAAATGGTCCCTGGCGATGCACGGACATGTCTCGCTGCTTCTTTACCTATAAGGAGTACCACTGCTGTAATCAGTTTTTCCAGAGTTTTAAAATCCGCATTTAGTGAAATTAGACATTTTATTTCACTCATATCTCGGTGAATTGAATCCATATTCCATCCCTGGCAGGTTGACTGTGATGGAGCATGTTTTTTGTGAAATAATCTTGCTTGATCAAATCTGCTCATAAGTGTGTTATTAACTAAACAAATGACTAATAGTTTGAAAATTATTTGGGTACTTTAAAAAGAATAATTGCAAACGTGAAAAATGTGCAAGAAAAAAACACGATACATTTAGTAATCAAAAGCTGCAATTATTTCTGTGCAGAAAGCAAATGAAAACGGGTTTATATGTAAACACATATAGTATGAAGGAGAGACTTGCTAAATGTGTATTAGAATCTTCACAACTAGAATAATGAAAATAGCAATAATAGAAACGCTTATAGAAAATTGTTTTCATGAATGTTATTCTCTACTCAAAAAGCAAGACACATTAATTAGAAAAATGAATCTTAGGATACTGATTTTCCTATGTTTTTCCTTGAGATCAATTAACTTAAATATGTTTTATTTCTTTAAAAGATATGATTTTACAGTTTCTTCAAGAAGGCCTCAAACGCTGCTAAAGTTGTTTTTCTTTTCCAACGTAGGCCTTAGAAGAATGTACTTTGTCTTTCATTATTTCTAAAATGCTGATTTCTTTGTTTGGTTGTGTAAAGCATATCTTTAGGACATCCTCTTCCTACGAATATAGTATTTCTTTCATTAAATAATTGTGTCAAATTAATGTTGCAAGCTGATGTGGAAATGCTCAAAAGGACATGGAAAAGAAACTGTCTAATTTTCTTCCTGCTTCCGAAGAGCGATGATGACATCTATTCTAAACAAAGAACTCAAACAGAGAGAATCCGGATGAACTGACTGAGGCGATGATCACCTCATCAATTGGACCAATCAAATTGCGTGAAATCATGAAGTTGTAACTTTAGGGAGATAGAACTTTTTAGTTTTGGGTATAATTATTACCATGAGAAAAGAACTTCACAGTAGCTGTTTTTATGAGAAGAGAGCCCTTGCTGCTGTATTCTCTGTGCTATCTGGCTGGCTACTATCCTTGCAATTCCTGACTGAGACTGTCCTGATTACTTTGCACTTCATCGGCTGGTGATGTTGCTTAAGCTATACCTATTCACCCGAAGGGTTAACTATTTCTAACTATGGCACGCTGTGCATTAGTCCTCATTGATTTAGGTTCGTATGAAATCTGAATTGCATACTACAAATGATTTGTTTTCTTTATCTCTCTTTCTCTCTTTCCTCTAGCACGTTATTGATGTATTTGTTATGAACTGTATTTCTCTCATTGTGAATTTACCTGTAACATTGGACTAATGAAGATTCTTTCTGATGATACTTATTGTACTTGCATATTGACCATTCATATCCTGAGTTATTAGATAAAAGTAACTTGATAAGTACTCAGAGTTTGTCTTTATTGATGAGTTATTGACATATTGCAATATTGTGACTATGTTTGTTAGGCATTTCCTTCATTATAGGTCCTCATGAAGGCAATTGCATCCGTCTCTCATTATTGAGTCCCTATTAGCTTTACCAAATGTTCATCGGAGGACCTGCTATTGTAAGTGGTTTATTGAAATTATATGGGCCCAAATTCTTAGTTATAGGAAAGATCCTGTTTTGGGGAAATCAGGGTTATTGTGAATGATTATAAAATTTACACTGCTTCCGCTGGATCAACTGTTTGCTGTCGACATAGGCGAGTTTGGGGCGGGAGTTGGGAGGAGTAAGAGCATCTTTTTCCACTCTTTGCACAGAAAGAAAAAGGCACACAAAATTGTGAAGACTCCTTCGCAATTTACTGACAGTGGATAATCTAGATTTTTGTTATTGTTTTGCACTTGGGCCAGATAGTAGATTGTTTTTATACAGATCAAGCAATCCTAACTACTTTAAAAGAGTTAGATTTAAGGTTATTAGAGATATAGTTTATATATGATGTGAAATTTCATCTAAATGTTCTCTACCCCAAATGCATTCAAACCTGCCCCTGTGGGATAATCTGATGCTCCCAGATATATTTCATGAGTCAATCAGCAAGATCTGGGCTAGCTATGGGATTGAGCAATTGGGACATTTGTATGGTGTAAATAGTTTTCGAACATTCAAAGGCTTTCAAAGTTCCTATGACCTCCCCCATCGGCTATTCTTTAAGTACTTACAGATCAGGGATTACATCTTGGTGCACCATGAGATAAAGGCACTTGTGAGTTCTGATTTACTGTTATGTCTCCAAAGTGAACCTAGGAAATCGCGAATAAGTTCCATCTATCAAAGTCCCTGCAGAAATTCTTGCCACATTAGAGACGTCAGAAAGTTCAGTACATTCCACAAACTTAAGACTACAACAATTTAAAACGTTGTATATGCTATACTATATTCCTGACAAAATAACAAGGTGGGCTAGGAATGATAGTGATGATAAGACTATGGGCCTCATTTCGATGTCAGGCGGAATTGCTTCTGCCCGACACCGACTCGGTCCTTGGACCAACCGACACCTGGTCGGCAGTCCCAACTGGCCTATTACAATGCGACCGAACACTGTTCGGTCACATTGCACTTTTCTCAATGGGAGCTTGTGTTACGGCCGGAAACCGGTTGTAACACAAGCTACCATTGAGAAAAGGGAGGTGCAGTTCTTCCCTGTACCCGTGGTAGGCACCTCAAGGTGCCTGCCACGGGGTGCAGGGATCAAAAGGGGGCACCATAGGTGCCCCCTCGGCCTCCAACCAAAGGCCGTGCACCCAAGGGGGCCCTGCTGGGGGACGACAAAGTCGGGTTCCGACAGCCTTTCCGTGTCAGAAAGGCCGGCACAGGAAGGCTGCCAAAACCCAACATTGTAATCTCAAGTGCGGAAATGTGTGCCCTTGAGATGACTGGCCAGATTCCGACTGGCCGACGGGCTCTCCGAACCCGTCGAAAGCAAGCCGAAATGACCAGCAGGATTCGTTTACGACTGCCTCCATTGTAATGAGGCAGTCGTAAAGTAAACCAACCGGGCCATTACGATGCGGCCGTAAAGGCTCCGACCAAGGGTCGGAGCCTTTTACGGCCGCATCGTAATCTGCCCCTAAATGTCCTAAATGCGGATTGATGGGCGTAAATATGCTACATATGTTTGCTTCTTGCCCAAAATTGGGGACGTCCTGGGAAGAGGTTAATTAGGTTATCGGGATATGTCTTGGCTTTGATTTACAGCTTACTCACAAGGAAATTATGTTTGGGTACAGGGCTGAAGTTGATCTAGGATTACAACGACTCTTATCCATCACTATTGTATCAGCCAGGTTGTTTATAGCTAGGGCATAGATCTCTCTGTCGCCTCCAAGGACAGAAGAGTGGTGAGCAATCATGAGGCAAATCTATGAGAGGGAACTTGCACTAGCCAACACTAGGGAGTGCGCTCTATCAAGAAATTTGAACATATATGGACAAGGTTTAGTTGGGATCGATATGCTGATTTGAATTCTCTTTATACTTTGAATTAGGCCGTTTGTATAATTTCACTATATCTGTCTTTAATATATTATTGGCTAGGTTCTTCTCGCTTGAACAGTTATGGTACAGCTATGGCGGAATTATCAATCTTATGTATTTTCTCAGTTTTATTTTTGATTTTAAGTCTAAATGGTTGTTATTTGACACCCTAAATTCTTGAAAGGTATTTGTCTGTAAATTGACGTAATCCCTCGCCTAATGTATTTAATATATATGTGATTTGAATTAAGACATTAATAATCATGTTTAACATCATATGCCAATAAAAATAAGTTTAAAAAAAAAGAAAAACATAAGAGAAACAAACAACTTTCACTCAGCTTCTAACTTCTCAAGTTGTTCCCGCACTTTCTGTAATAATTTTGCAGTGAAAAATGGGATAATTACACAAATTTTGTGAAACAAGCATAATGTGAAATTCCAGAATTGATGTGAATTACGACCTACTGACTTTGTCAATTCTTTTTCACAGTTTTTTTTGTATAATGCTGTAATCATTATTTCCGTTTTTCATGTTCTAGGTTAGTTTATTAATAAACGTTTGTAGATAAAGCGCTGTAGTACTCTTCTACTCCTCAGACCCAAAGACACAACTGTCTCTCTAGAGTCTCTGATGAGAGTGACACTGACTTCAGAGGAGGTCCTCACACGAAAGTAGCCCACAGGTAGGCCATTGAGATGCTCTTTTCTCAGATCTGTTGGCCCACAGGCTATCTACCCAGTTCCTGGGGCCATGGGAAATCTGTCAGAATTGTCTTTTGCTTGGCACGGTTAGCGTGTAACAATCCTCATCTCTTTAAAAAAACAGAAATTCCTTAATCCAGGTAGTGAGTTCCCATGCTGCAGTGCTCCTATGTTGGTGAGGGTGAACACACTTGGCACAGCCAGACCTCCACTCCCCGAGCTACCCAAGTAACAAGCACATCTAGGAAAGGTTTTCATCTCAGCACAATCTTATCACTATGTTAATTTATGCTCCTCTGAAACCCTCCCTACGGCCAGTTTATTCATTGACAAAGAAGATGGACGTGAAGGTCTCCAGTGATGCATAGCTTGACATTGCGACTTCCTAACACAGTGCATGGATTGCATAGGTGTGAGGGAGGCAAGTGGGACTGCCTGTTGGGTTCAGAAACCTTGCATGGATAATTTAATACTAACTCGTATTTAAAATTGTTTTCCTTTTCTGAATTTTAAAAGAAATGCCGAAATGTTTAATTATGTTAGGTGTTTCTTTATTGCTGTTTGATTGAAAGTGTTGATTGCCACTAAATAGTTTTCATCATGTGCAATTCTACAGTAATTGGAAGCTTTCAGATTCAGTGCTCGTAAGAAACATCTTTCCAACACTGACTCCGAGCTGCCAGAGTGTGTGGCAAAGAATAGGATGCCTTTATGTCAATGCACCGACATTATGTGCTTTAATCGTAACGTTTTTTGGTTAATATGTTGTTGTTTTTTTTGTTGTTGTTTTTTTTTGCAAGGAGAGAAAGGCTGCGAACCGGTGGACAAATTTCTGTCACCATCACCAGTTTAAAATTTAAAAACCAAAAATTCATACATCGCTAAGTGCCCTGGGCTAATCCGAAAATGTAAAGGGCAGTCGACTGCCTGAGGGGGCACTCGCTCAAACAAGCTAATAGCCAAGGATCCGGATCTAAAGCCCCTCTCTGAAGACCATGGGGCATATTCACAAGGAGCTATCACCGAATTAACGGCACTTTATCGCAGCCAAAGTAGTGATAAATCTACCCCCCCATTCACAAGCCCGTGTTAACAGCCCACAGCACCAGTTTACTCGCGATAGCAGCTGCAAAAAACATCGCCACAGAGGACCCTCGCAAATATCGCTAATGAGATGCAGAGTAGGCGTTCCCGTGACAAAAGCAGAGACAACAGCACACCTCAACATTCACAACGACCAGCCACATCCGCGATAAAAACACAAAACAGGCGATAAGGCGCGTTAGCACCAGGAAATCTACACCAGCTCTGACCTGGTGTAAACTCGGACGGCAGTCAGCACCACAAAAGGGTGGCACAGCCCAGGGCCACATCCAAAGGGCAACAGATGCCATTGAGCCACCCATCATGCGGCCCGGACACCCAAGAGGGCCAAAACACCCACCGCCACCACCCACAGGACCCCATCCCACACCCGGAACACCCCCCTCACCCCCCCGGACCAACACAGACGCAGCGCAGACCAAGACAGCGGAACCCCAGGAAACGTACCAGCCGCACAGACCCAACACCTGACAATGTCACCTTCCACTACAGGCTGAAAGGGACAACCAACCTACGCATCCTGACCATCATCGCCTAACAGGCCTACGGCAACAACACAGCGGACAACCAACATCCCACCCCACACAAAGCTGATGGCGTGGCTGCACCTGTTGGCTCCTGGGACCCTCCCATCCAACACCCGCCAGAGTCGGAGGAGTCTCACAGCCAGCCACATACAAGTCCCCCACACCTGTCCTGGACATCACCATCACCCTGGTACCCCAGTCCCCATACGTACAGCACAAGGCGCAGGATCCGCTGGAGACCAAGCAAGGACCATACGCCATAGCAGGATGCACACACGTGTTGGGGGCAACACACAGCACACATGTACTACCTGTGACCCCTGGTGACACAGCACACAATCACCACAACAGGAAGCACACGTCTCACACCAATGTGCAGGCAAAAACAGAACACCGTGGAACACCCAACAATGTCGCATCCAAATACACAGCCAGTGTGCATGATACCTTCATCCTCCGACAGTCCATCATCAACCAGCGTACCCAGGATGGGAACAAGGGAAATGTACAGCCCCTTGGCAATATACAAATGAACATCCCACACACCTCAACACCACAACCATGCAACTCACAACTCTGGCAATGCACACGTCACAAAATCACAAACAACAGGCACAACAATATGCCCACCCACCAGACACGACAGAACAACTTACATGTTCCACATGGGCAAGCCCTGAACATGACCCAGCAACGGCATGGCACCTCAGCCACACAATAGCCGAATGTGGGGAGAGGTGGCAACCAGGCATGTGTGAAGGATGCAGTAGAACCATGATTGGGAAAGTACACAAGGCCAACAGTGCCGGAGATGTGCTGGACACCTCGCAGTATGCAGAACACACCCATATCCAAGGCGACATACACCGCTTGCGTATGGAGTGTAGTGGACAGTGGACGCCACCATGTCACCACAGCCAGTGGGGGACATCGCGGAAATGTTGCCTGTTACGCCCCCCCTATGCATCAGCAGAGTGGGAGGGCCCAGCGTACGCCACGCCAGCATAGGGGTGTGAATAAAAAGCACGTAGGCCTGGGCGTAGTCCCCTTCCGGAAAGACCAACGTCTCTGCCAGGGTGGCGCCTCCCACCCCGCCACGAGGCCGACGCAGTCCTCATGAGCCGAGTTGCCTGCGATGCAGTGCGCCTGCCGGTCCCCGGCACGCTGGACCACGAACACGTCAGGCCCGCCCCTGCGCAGCCAGGCCACACTGATCACCTTCCGACACACGGCGTGTGTCAAGGAGGGCCCACCATGTGCCAGCGCAAGCTCCAAGTCTGAGTCCCGCGAACTTGGCAGTCAGCTCAGACCACCAGGCCTCCACGACACAGGCCCGCTTTATTCCCTTTTCGTTGACGTACTCCACTGCCGCCCCCGGCCTACTCTTCGGACCAGTAGGTCCCACATGTGGAACTGTGTCTTGAGTCATGAATGGCAGTGACCCCATATCCCGGCCAGCGGCCACAGCACCAGACCCCCCCAGTTCAGTGAGGCATAGTTCCATATGGGCATCTTGCGACACGTGGTGCCCCTAACCCTGTTCAACGCCAGCCTGCTACACGTGGTGCCACTAACCCTGTTCAACGCCAGCCTGCTACATGTGGTGCCACTGAACCTGAACTACGCAGGCCGGTGGGGCCATCCAACCTATGCCGGCGACACAAGGTGAATGGGCCGTGCTGACCACTGCCTCAGGCCTACACCACGGTCAGGTAGGTCACACATTTGGAACTGAGTCTTGATTACACCATGGCAGTGAACATTATTTGAGGCAGAGAACTATTTACCATACACCCTTCGATGTGGTGGCAACAAGTCTGTGCATGGCATCACAACCACACGTGTCTGTGGGCCTACGCGGACCACTGCCCTCAGCCTACGCTGTGCTCGAGTGGGATCACAGAATTGGAACTGAACATCAGTAATTCAAAAGGCTGAATACATGTCTTCGCACGCACGGAGGGGCGTAAGAGGATGATGCGTTGCAGGCTGGAGGGAACAGGATCATCATCACAGAGGTGATTGACGACCACCGACAACTGCCACTAACTCTGTGCCCCGCGAGCCAACGACAGGTGGCTGTGGGGCCATGCTGACCGCTGCCTCCGGCTTACACTGTGGTCCAGTAGGTCACAGAGACTTGATTTGGTAATGTTGGAGTTCACATCTGTGTACCGGCATCATCGCAGACTGCATCCCCTCTGAGCACCTGTGCCACTAAGTGTGTTCCCCGACATTCATGGACACTCACTGGTCGTACATTGGTGGCGTTTGTGTCAATGGAATAGAGGCTAGTTTTCATCCTCATGTAGCTGATCCCGAATTGTTGGTGACAATGAGGGTTGCGCTTTCCACTCCTCAATTTGCTGCTTCCGGATAACATCAGACCTTCCGCATCATGCCCTGGAGGACACCTTCCACTGTCCCCCGCAACACTCTGCAACATACACCTCGGACATTGATGGGGACACGCTCAGGTCGCATGGCCCATCTGACTGCACCACAAGTCACCGTCCCGTGGCTGGGTGCCTGTGCCGGCCACAATGCATCCGGGGCCACTGACTCTGTGCTGGTCAAGCCTGGGACCCCTTCTTCTGAGACATTGAATGGTCTCTGTAGCAATGGTCTTAGGGTCATCAACACCATGTGTCTGTGGCCCTGCGCTGTCCGCCTCCTCCGACCCCAACTGCGGGCCACCAGGGCCCACACATGGCATCGAGTCTTGACCGGCCCTTCGTCGCATCACCGCAGGAGGCACACGCCACCACGGGAAGGACCACCTCCAACCGCCATCTGCCAGAGTCGAAAGTGTGGTCCTGACAGACCTACGGAGTTGGCCAGACCTGTCGTGGATGCCATCAACAGCCTGCTGCCCTGCTCAGCACTCCAGGTGCCAGTGACTCAGTGCACCGCAAGCCATTGTCCGTTACTGATTGAGTTTTGTGCTGTTGTGAGGTTGCGCAGCAGTGTCACCTCATGCAGTGTGGAAGACCTGGGACCATGAGGAGGAGGATGTGTCAAGTGTGCGGACGGGAGAAGGCACAGACAATGGGAGGGCAGGTGGTAGCAGCCCCAAGGCAGGAATGCAGACTGGTGGCGGTTGTCAAGCTACACACCCGGATCTGATACTGGGTATTGCGCTGTGGACTGCGGACGCAACTGTCACCTCAGGCAGTGTGGGAGACCTGGGACGTTGATGAGGAAGTTGATGCAGGTGTACCGCACCCCACTGCATCTGCATCAGGACTAACCCGAAGGGACACAATCCTAGCGATTCCTTCACATGAGCGCGCTCTTCTCTAGTGCCCCTACCTCAGTGCACTGCAACTCACGGAACGTCCAGACTGAATATTGGGTGCCGACTGTCCTTATTCCGGTTCCCTCCATGTTGCTCTGCAGTTGACTCTGTTATGCTGGTGTTTTCTGTTTCCATTGCACTGGTGTCCACTGTTCAGGTTGTTGGCAGCACCAAGCATGTGCGGGCTGGCTTATACTCACCCCACACACATCCAGCACAGGCGTCACTGTACATGTGGCCCTGCCAATAAAGGGGCCGGGCGCATGTGCCCGTAGCCAGTTCAACATGATATGTGCATGTGTCTCTGTGGAGGTGTGGGTCTCCTTTGTGGGGTGTAGGTGGTCCCTGAAGGGTATTGGACACCCACGTATGTGTTCTACTTCACATTCCATGGGTTAGGCAATACCCTCGCCTGTTGGGCCACCTCCTTTTGGCGTTCGGCCACCTGGCATTGGGGTGCCATGTGTGGGTGGGTGAGGTGTTGTGAGGCAGCCGTGATTGCGGGTGCTTCATGCTGTGTGGTCTGTTGCGGAGTCTGGGTTCTCCTCTGAGTAGCTTGTCTGCCCTGGTCCTGATGGTGGGTTGTGTGGGATGTCCATGGGCTGTTGTAGGGCGTCGGGGTCGGGGGTGTGGTGTTCACCTCGGACATCACTGATGGGTTGTCTGTTCAGACCTGCTGGAGGTGTTGTTTGTCCCTCAGCATTGTGAAGGGGAGGTGCACATTGGCATTGTGTTGGCGCCTTGTTCTTGTCGACATGCAGACTGTGTGACAATGTACATTGTGACTGTTTGGGCGGTGGTGGCTATTTGAGTTGGGGCAGTGTACATTTGGCCTACATGGCTGATGTGGGGTTGTAGGGGTAGATGTGCATCTCACAGTTCCCTGCTCTGTCAAATGTGATTGTTCTGTTTCTGCGCCTGGGAGGACCCAGTTGTGTCCCCTGTTCTGCAGTGTGGGTGTTGCACTTTGTGCCACATTGTCATGGTATGTGCTGTGATTGCTATGTGTGTGTGCTGCAGAGTGCTACGGGGATGGGGGACATGTCCCTGGGTACTTGTGGATGTGCAGTGTGCTACACCTCATTGTGCATGTGTGGCATTGTGCCCATCATCCCCCATCCCCCCAGTCCCTGTTGGATCCTCACCCTGTTGTTGTTGTGTCAGGTCCTGTCGAGCTGTGTCCGTACTCCCTGCTCCTTGCACCCTCTCCACTCTGATGACTGTGGCCTGGCTTTCCTCCTGTTCCTCCTATGTCGCTGGACTGCCACCTCCTGTCGCCGTTGCTGCCTTCCTGTTGGCAGTGGGTTTGTGCCTGGTTTAGGTTGTCACATCCTGGCGGAGCCTCTTGGCCTCCTGGATTGGGCTCTGCGACTGCATTCCAGGCGGTCTGCTTGTGGGTCATTTGCTGGTAGTGTTCTGTCGCCTCCGTGGCCTTAGTCTTGTTTTCCTGCGGTCTGCACCCCGTCTTCCTCTCCATTTTCTCCTTGGCCTTCCCCGACCCAGTTGTTCCTTGCTGGTGGTCTGTGGGGGTTGTGGGGTTCGCGTTGCCCTCTGCGCTTGGTCAGGGTGCATGGATGTTGCTACGTGCTTTGGTTTGTTTCTGGTGTGTTGTGCCTGTGGTTTTTATGGTGCAATTGCCCGCCAGACGCGTGGGAGTTGAAAGCCTGAGGCTGCTTTTCGCAGCTTTTTGTACCACAATTGGCCTCATCGCATGATTTCTCGCGTGGCGTTTCGCATTTTTTGGGCGTGGTGTTGATTTACACGCTGGCATTTGATGCGTTATCTGGTGACTATCGCATGCTACCGCCTTGTTGTGAATCCCACGTTGACACAGGGTTATTTTCCCGTGATAGGCTGTGTTATTGGAAGTTGCATTACTCTACTCTTGCGGTAGTTATCACATGTTCTTGAAAATATACCCCCATGTTGTATACCTTGTGCAGACGTAAAATCATGCAGACATCTAAAACATCTCCCAGACAGGCGTTAAAAGGGCAAACACGTAAAAACAAAAATGGAGTTTATTTTATTTTTTTCTTTCCATTGATTTTCAACTGATGTAGCCCGGGCCGGGAAGGCGCAGCCGGCCCTGTTAGGGGCCCAGGGCAAACGCCTCCCGGAGGCGGGAGACCCTCCCCCCTCGGGCGAAAGCCTGCGAAAGAAGTCACCTGAGGTCGCCAGCGGCCCCCCCAATCAGGGGGCGAGTTGGGAAGCCAGGAAGGGGGTTAAAAGAGGGCGCAAGGCCCCGGTAGAAAACACAACCACCCCCTTCCTGGCTCGCATGAAAGGAGAAAAAAGAAGAGGAACGCACCGACCTGAGGACTGTGGCGTCATCGGAGGACCGGACCTGAGGCGACGTCATCGGCGGTTGCTGAGGAACACTGCACGGCGAGGGCCCAGCTGTTCCAGAGGACCGGAGCGAGCCAGCGATGTAGAATGAGGCGGCGGGACCAGCGCAGAGAAAGACCAAGGCTGGTAGGCGCTCCCCCTTCATCCTGCACAGCTGAGCGTCCAGGCTGGGCTGTTTCCAGGGGGACCGGCCCGGAAGGGAAGAAAGCGACGGAGTGGCAGCAGGCGTGGCCTTAAAGGGGAACGAGCCCCTTCTTCCCCCGGGACCTGCAAGGAGCAACAGGCAGGCCTGGGAACTGTTTATTGGCGGACGAGCACCCTGGTAGGGCCCGGGCAGTCGACCCTTTGTCTACCGGCCGGGTGCTGGGCACCGCCCCCCCCACCCCCTTTCTCACCGGGAGCGGGAAAAACGCCCGGCGAGGCAAGGTATCAACAAATTGAAGAGACCGGGCAACAAAAAACTGTTTGCTTCGAACTTAAAAACCACTTGGCAACAGGATTGTTGGTTGAAAGACAAGAACACCTGGCAGGAGGTTTGTTTTCCACAAAAGTCAAAGACATTGAGCAACAGGATTTGTTTAGTTGCAAATTGAGGATACTTGGCCAAAGGATTGTTCAAGACACTTGGCAACAGGATTCTTGTACTGACCACCTTATACACAGAGGAGGTTGCAAGGTTGGGTATAGGTCAGGAGCCACTGAAGGAAGGGCAACTATGGCAGGAAGAAGAAAGGCAACATGCAGGAAGATCCAGAGGCCAGCAAGATTCCAGGAAGCTCAGGGGCACAAGGGGACACACAAGAAGGGGCAGAAAAGGCCCCGGGTGGATGCAGGACCGGAACTAGACGCGGACTTGCAAGCCATGTTACATAAAGCCAGGGCTCAGGTGGCCCTAAAAGGCAAATCATGGATGGACCAGCAGATCCAGGGGACTCACCAGGAGAAGGGAAAAAGGCCACAGCAAGCGACCCTTACAGCACCACCAGCCAAAGGAGCGGCGAGCGTGAGACATGCAGCCAAAACGGCAGCCCCCGTAAAGCCAACCAGGCGGGACCAAGAATGGGCAGTGACGGCAACGCGAAGGGCGCCGGGGGCAGGAACAGGGCCCAAGCCCAACAGAGAGCGGCTTCGCCCCCAGAGGTACTTTCGGAATCAGACATGGATGAGCTCAGCGGCAAGGAGGGGTCTGTAGCCAGCACGGCGGCCTCTCCGGATCGGCGCAGAGAGCAGAACGTCACGGTGGACGATGGCAAGGGTAAGCACCACGCACAAAGCGTAAGGGGAAAGCGCGCAAGGGTGCAAAATGATGGGCCAGTGCCAGGGGGACCAGGGCAAATAGTAAACATGGGTACGCAATTAGGAGTTAGCAATCTAGCAATGCAAGGGGCTTAGCTGCCCCAACCGCCTTGGTGGACAGGCCAAGGAAGGGAACAGCAAGGTTTTCATGGGAAGGCATGGGGGCAGGGACCAGCTCACCCAGCAGCATGGGTACCCTGGTGGCAGTGGCCAGGGGCCGCTTCTCCATTTGGGGGAAGCCCCCCCTTGGAATACGGATGGCAGAAAGTGGCAGAGCTCAGACAGATCATCGGTAGGTTGAAACAACAGAAGAAAGCGACACTGGGCGAGATACAGCAGTTACTGGGGAAATTGAACTTCGCCACTAAAGTGATCCCCGCAGGGCACCACCTTTGCTAGACACCTGGCCTGGCTTACACGGGGTATGACACAAAAACACCACAGGGTTCATCTAATGCAAGGGGTGAGGGTCGATTTGGGGCAGTGGGAAGTGTTCCTGGCCAGTTTCAATGGCACCCTCATGTGGCGAGAGCCATGGGTGCAAAACAATCAACTGGAGCTATACACTGACTCGGTAGGGGGCTACGGCTTCAGGGCCTTCCTAGGAAATGCATGGACAGCAGAGGCATGGCCGGTGAAATGTCAGACAACAGGGGTCATGGCCAACATATCCCTATTAGAGTTATTTCCCATTGTGGTGGAATTCCGTATATGAGCAAGAAAACTGGCCAACAGACCAATAATTCTCTGGTCTGACATCCAGGCGGTAGTACAGGCAATCAA
This sequence comes from Calotriton arnoldi, assembly GCA_963921515.1. NCBI lineage: Eukaryota > Metazoa > Chordata > Amphibia > Caudata > Salamandridae > Calotriton > Calotriton arnoldi. Next base: position 697,241 of record CAWUFW010009644.1, on the reverse strand, counting down.
TACAGGTACAGCACAATGCCCGGCAGTGGTCAACCTGCTGCGGAAACTCACTAACTGCCAGTTAAATGAGAATATTGCTCTTAGGGCACGACACATCCCGGGGATAGACAACTCAATTGCGGATGCCATTTCTGGTTTTCAGTGGGGCAGATTCCGAGAGCTCGCCCTGGACGCGGACCAGGGGACAACCCCGGTGCTAGAGGAGGCCTGGGCATGGGTGGACCCGGGTTAAAGATGATGCTGGACAACGCGCTGGCCCCCAAGACAGACAAATGATATCGTAAGTGCTGGGCCACATTCGCCAACATAACGGGGGCCACGGGGAGCCGGGTAGCGGGACAGACAGATGTCTTAGCCTTCTTAGAATGGGCATTCACGATGGGGAGGACAAAGTCATGGGCCCAGGCACACCTAAACGCCAAAGCATATTACAGTAAGATGGCAACAGGGGAGGACCCGACGAAATCCTTTCAATGTAGAATGGCAGTTAAAGGCTGGGGTAGATTGCAGTAAACAAAGAGGGACAGTAGGCGGCCCATTGACTTTACAGTACTACAAAAAATTATGGGGGCACTGGGCAACCTATGCAACTCAAAGCAGGAGGCAAAGCTCTTTAAGGCAGCATTTAAGTTGGCCTTCTTCGGGGCCTACAGGGTCAGCGAGATAGTGGCCCCCGCAACGAACAACCCTGGAGCAGCCTGCATACACTGGGATGACATAGAGCTAGGGGCAGGGTATATGAACATCTTCCTGCGTCGGTCAAAGACAGATCAGACAGGCAAAGGTAAATGGACCAGGATTGAATGCATCAGGGACAAGACATGCTGCCCGGTATGTCTGGTTGGGGCATACATACAACAGCGGGGGCAGAAGCTGGGGCCACTGCTAGCGCATGAGGACGGGTCTAATTTGAGCCGGTTCCAATTTATAGCAGTAATGCGGAGGGCGCTAGAAAAGGCGGGGCTCCCGGCAGAGGCATACGGGTCCCACTCTTTCCGGATTGGGGCAGCCACCACCGCGGCAGAACTGGGCTTAGGTCCGGACAGAATAAAGGCAATAGGGCACTGGGCGTCGGGTGCGTTTAAGCGCTACATACGGCCAATGATGTACTGAGTCTGGTTTCTCCTCCCCCCCACCATTTAGGTTTGGCGAAACCACATAAGAAGGTCTGGATTGTGGGTCACTCATACGTAATGCGAGCGCAACGGTGGGCAGCGGCAAGGCGAGAATTCGGCGGAATATGGCTGCGGGACACGGATGTGATCTGGTTGGGGCGCCCAGGAATGAGATGGGCCAACTGCTCCCCGCGATGCGGGAGGCATTGGGGCAAGGTGGCAAACCGGATGCGGTAGTGGTCCACCTGGGAGGGAATGACTTGGCAACCTTAGGGAGGAGGGACCTTCTGGAAAAAATGCAGACGGGCCTCACAGCCACAACAAGACTAATCCGCCCGGCCGAGGTTATTTTTTCAGAGATAATAGTGTGTAAAGCATGGAAAGGGGCCATGGACCTGGGGGCGGTGGATAAAATCAAGGCGTAAACTGAATATCACCATGGCGAAACTATGCAGGGCCAACAGCTGGGGGTTTGTGAGACACAGGTTCATCAACCTGAGGTCCCCCGGTTACCATTTGGAGGACGGGGTATACCTGTCGTGGGTGGGGATGGATATGTTCCTGCTAAATATTGTAGGGGTCCTGGAGCAGATGGGTTTCTCATAAGGAAGGAGGGTAGGGAGAAGGTGGGAGCTCCCTCCGATCAAAAAACCGTAGGTAGCGTGGCGGAAGAAACCCAAGAAAGATAGAAACAGAGAAATAATCACAGCACAAAGCCACAGACTGAGTAGATGGGACGCTCCCACAGGGCCCTTGGGATGCCGCATGGCAGGGGTACTGAGGGAGTGAAATAACAAGGACACAGCCACAGGCTGAGTAGAGGAAAGGCTCGCACAGGGTCCTTGGGATGCCACACGGCAGGGACCCTGAGAAGCAAGCGAGGGGCCAGCAAAAAGTGTCCAGGGCAAGCGGAACGGCACTTGCAGCACGGTAGGCCCGGACTCCCACTAAACTCGGTAGCAAGCTGAAGCCTAGAACTGCAGACAAAAGGCCCGACCAAAAGGGCCCCCCCACAGAACTGCTCTGTCTAAGGGCACAAAATGACAAAGAAATGTACAAAGGCAATGAAAGAGCATAATAACATGGATGTATTGAATGAGCAATAAAATGCAAAGGTACAAACATATTATGTGAAATAAACTGCGACCTTTTAAGGCACCAAATCACGTTGTCACTGGTTTATGTCAAAAGGTGAAAAGCGACGCAGTTAGTCGGGTAGGAGGGGGAGCGAGGACTCACCCCTGGGAGGGGTTGTAGCCCAGGCGGGAAGGTGCAGCCGGACCCATTAGGGGCCCGGGGCAAACGCCTCCCGCAGGCGGGAGACCCTCCCCCCTTGGGTGAAAGAAGGGGCGACCAGGATTGGTCGCCCCAAGGTCGCCAGCGGCCCCCCCAATCAGGGGGCCAGCTGGCAAGCCAGGAAGGGGGTTAAAGGAGGGCGCAAAGCTCCGGTAGAAAATACAACCACCCCCTTCCTGGCTCACATGAAAGGAGAAAGCCCACCCACCCACACCGAAGGGCGCGGGCGTCACAGCCGCAAGGTAGAGGTGAGCCTGAAGAAACCCAAGAAAGATAGAAGCAGAGAAATAATTACTAGAGGTAGATGAAAAGCTCACACAGTGTCCTTGGGATTCCTCATGGCAGGGGCACTGAAGGAGTGAATGACGGCACAAAGCGACAGACAGAGTAGATGGGATGCTCCCACAAGGCCCTTGGGATGCCGCATGCAGGGGTACTGAGGGAGTGAAATAACAAAGACACAGCCACAGGAAGAGTAGAGGAAGGGCTCGCACAGTGTCCTTGGGATGCCTCACGGCAGGGGCACTGAGGGAGCGAATGAGGGCACAAAGCCACAGACTGAGTAGATGGGATGCTCCCACAGGGCCCTTGGGATGCCGCATGGCAGGGGTACTGAGGGAGTGAAATAACAAGGACACAGCCACAGGCTGAGTAGAGGAAGGGCTCGCACAGGGTCCTTGGGATGCCACACGGCAGGGACCCTGAGGAGCAAGCGAGGGGCCAGCAAAAGTGTCCAGGGCAAGCGGAACGGCACTTGCAGCCTGGGCAGGTCCGGATGGACTCCCACTAAACTCGGTAGCAAGCTGAAGCCTAGAACCGCAGACAAAAGGCCCGACCAAAAGGGGCCCCCCGCAGAACTGCACTGTCTAAGGGCACAAAATGACAAAGAAATGTACAAAGGCAATGAAAGTGCATAATAACATGGATGTATTGAATGAGCAATAAAATGTAAATGTACAAACATATTATGTGAAATAAACTGCGACCTTTTAAGGCACCAAATCACGTTGTCACTGGTGTATGTCAAAAAGTGAAAAGGGACACAGTCAGTCGGGCAGGAGGGGGAGGGAGGACTCGCCCCTGGGAGGGGTTTTACAAACACCAAAAATATACCCACAAAAACGTGATTCAATGTCAGAAAAGACAATTTAAAAGCCACAAACAGCGTGATGCACGGAAAAATACACTGTTATAATAAGGAGAACATTTTACATCAAAATGTGAATAGTGGAGAAATAATAGAGATAAGTTGTCATATATCTGTAATAAGGATGATAAGAAAAGACCAATCGTTAGGAAAGAAAAGAACAAAAGTTAAGAAACACAAAGGAAATTGGAAAGGAAGGAAGGGGTGAAGAGGCGCATTATTAAAAGTGTGCAAAGAGTAAACAACGTACATTTCTAGAAAGGTGTTTCACGTTACTAACTCATTTTTATGTTTAGGTCCTTTCACAGCTACATGTATATTCAGTGAAGATTTAGAATCAGAAAAATACGTTCCAATAATGGAAAAAACATAAAAGTACAGGTGTAGAATAACATCTCCGCCTAATCGTATCTCTATGGGTTTTTTAGTTTTTGTTTTCTCTTCCCAGAATTATGCCTGGAAAATTGTTCCAGGTACTGATTTCCATTCGCACTTCTGAGAATTTCATGTTACATATCTTAGGGTCCTGTGTTCCCTGTGTGGAAATGCTTCTTAGTGTATGATTTGACAAAATATTTTCCCTGTGTAATGTTTTTTTGTACACTCCCTTTAAAAGTGATACATTGCACTTCCCATTCAGGAGCCATATCACTTACAGTGCATAAGAGGCACAACAGGCAAGTGTGCCTTTTTTCTGCACCCCAGGGGAACTGTAGTAGCACAAAAGAGGCCACAGAGACTTGTGTGTCCCCTTCTGTAATTCAGAAAGTGCCAGTGTACATAGAATGTAGGCCCAATTTTAAATGGACCCATGCACATGAGGGAAATACTTTGCCTCTGTGCCAGCGCCACATTGTGGATTAAAGTGCAGAGGCTGTCAGGATGTGCACTGACTCTGCACCACAAAAAAGTTGCGTACACTCAGTATGCCCCCCTTCAGGGAGCCCTCTGAAAGGAAGAAATGGACATCCCATAGTCCCCCCAAACATTCGTGTAAGTGGATGCTGTCACTCAATGCACCTTAATGCAGGGGATCTTTGTCTCCCCTTTGAACTTCTGGTTGGGTGCTACCTGCACTTTAAAATATGGAGTGGCTACATCAGGCAGCCGCTCCGCCTTTCACTAATGCACTGCCTTCATGGCAGCTGCAAGTTTGATGCTGCCTGATGGCAGCACAGTGTGTGTAATAGTCTGCACTGTCCTCATTAAAGGTGCAACGTGACACAAACAAGGACAGTGCACCCTAAGTAAAATGCAGACCCTGAAAGTAGAATTAATCCAGCTCTTGGTTGGAGTAAACCTTCAACTATTTTCATGGGGTAAGGGTCAATTTAGAGTTTGAAAATGCCCACAGATATACATTTTTGGGGGTGTTCAAAAACTTTCCAAGGCAAATTTGCCTTGGGATGCTCCCTTACCACCCTTTTGTTTGGGATTTACTGCTGCAGCTGTCTCCACATTTGTGGTGAAGAAACCCACAGTACTAAACGTTTCGGCCATAAACACGAATTTATGGCCTAAAATGCCATTGTGAGTAAGGCATAATATAAAAATTTCCATAATCTTAGGACATATTTTTTTAAAGATAGCAAAGCTGTATATAAGAAATCAACCATATGTTTTTAAACTGTGAAAATGATTGTGAGCACCTTAACTTGAATCCCCATTATCAGTAAAGTGATTTCAGCTCTTCAATTCCTACACTTCTCGACCCTTGAGAAAGATCCTGAAATCTGTAATAAAGCACTCATTAATTTTCAGTATTCTAAAGTGTTTTAACTTCCTGAAGGCCATGCCATTATCCTGTCTATTCTTTGTCGGCAATGACCATCATTTGGGTGATAATCCAACAGATTTTTGCAGTCTAAACTGAACCCGTTTTTGTTGGTCATAGGATCAGTGGTAGAGTGCTTGTGCTCTCCCCTTTAAACATGGTAAAATTAGCATATACCTAATTGACACATTTAGTTTATTTATAAGTCCCTAGTATAAGATACTAAATATACCTAGGCCTTGTAAATTAAATACTTCAAGTGGGTTGCAGCACTCATTGTGCCACCCTCTAAAGTAGCACTATGGGACATGTCTCCAGGCCTGCTTGTGCAGCCAGTGTGTACACTTTTAAACTACAAAACCAATAGAGTGTGCTTCATGGATAGACACCACCTTTGCACGAGATGGCAAAAGGAAAAATAATCCTTTTTTATGTATAGCCCTCATCCATTCTAATAGTGGCTAGCTTACTAGCCTACTAATAAAGGAGTGTGTGGATCAGATATTTACTATACCTAGCTTCCCCCAGACACCATAATATTCAAAGAGCTCCCTGGAATACGGTCAAGTCCATCCTGGCTTTTAGGGGCAGGATGAACCCGATGATGAAGGATGCCACTATTAGAGTGGGTGAGGGCTATACATAGAAAAGGATTATTTTTCCTTTTCCCATCTCATGCAGAGGTGGTGTGTCTCTGTGAAACGCACCCTAGCTTTCTCGACTAGCCAGAGAGATACCCTTATTGGTTTTGCAACTTTATTTTTGAGAGAGCATATCCTTTTTCTTCCTTTGTGTGACAGAATGATCTCCCTTCCCTACTGGTAGGTTTTAGAGTGTGCGGCCAAGCACTCACCTGAAATCCAGGACCATCTGCAGGGGGGATGGGTAATTCTCCAACTCTCCCAGAACACCTCTCAACGCTACTGAGGAAAACAGGAGCCCTGGCAGGTGTCCCAGAGGGGAAGGGGATTAGACCGAGAAAAAAGAGAAAAGAGATGACACAGCTCAGACCCGCCACTTGGACCAGCCAAGATCCTTGTTCTAAACTTGCAGAGTCACTGTTTATCTCCCTTGCCTTTAAAAAGGGATTAGTGTTATAAACCAGTCTTATAAGAAATGTATAACTGTCTGAACTTAGATATGAGACTATCTAATTACCTCTAGTATGAATACCCAATTCTCTGTTTTAGAAACAGTATAAATTCTTATCTCTTCCCTTGAAATTCTTTAACTCACACAAATAGTTACAACAAAGTGGATAATTGGTGCTATAAATAAAGGAACAAATATCTATGAAAATATGCACACTTTTCGCTTATACATATTTATATGTTATAATGCTGAACTGTCTCACCTGTATTTGACATGTGATATTATCAGGATAAAACCAATGCACTGATACTTCTCAAGCGCATACAAAATATGAAGAGCCAGCACCTGCTTTCAATTTCTACCAAAGACCAATGTTCATCTTTTAAATGTGCATTCTCAATATTAACAATAAGTAAGAAACAGATTACTGGGTTTTAAACATGAGGAAACACAAACGCTAAGCTTAAAGTGTTCACTTAGCTGACTCGACGATTTCAGTATCCTGCACTTGACTGTCTGAAGAGTTGGAGCCGGCTCGGCAACTTGGTAGCAGTCCTGACAAACGTGGATAAAGTTCTGACAAGTTCCTTTCAAGAAAACTCGTTCTCCAAGTGAAGGGCTTCGATGACGTGAAGGAAGCAGGAATTCTCTTGAAACGACGCGGCGCGGCCGGGAAAGGTAAACAAAGCCAAGTGTCATGTAACGGGGGTGTGGCTATTTATAGCCAATGAGCAGGGTGTTGTCCAGGGCGTTGTTCCAGCCTCATTAGCAACGTGTGTTATGACGCATGGACACGTGACCGGCTCGTGGAACAGCTCCGGACCGTGAAACGAAACGGAGCGTTGCCTTGACAACAGGGAAGCCAAGTCGAGGCGAGTGATTCAAGAACACATCGGCTTGGTTTTTAATTATGTAAAAATAGAACACAAGGATACCATTAAAGGCACGACCAGTCTTGAAGCCATACATAGGTCAACAAACATTGGCAAATACAAATAGGCTGCAACATGATTTAAGGGGTAGCCATGGGAGAAAATCTGCAACATGATTTAGTAAAGGACCATGGGGGTGTTGGCAAATTAAGCAGACCTTTACACCAGCAGTGTAATTCCTGACAGTAGGTTGGTCTCCTGACCTCCTTGTTTTAAATTCACTTTTAAACTGCCATTTCGACCTGGAAAAATAAATCTTTGGCAGGCCTAAACCTTCCTTTCTAGAACTTACAGGACACCTCTAAAGTAAGCCCTAAATGCCCATATGGCAGGGGGCATTGTATTTAAAACGTAGAACATGTATGTTTAAAGCTTTACATGTCTTGGCAGTGAAAAACCTACAAAAGTTGTTTTTCACTGTGGCAAGGCTGGCCATCCCATAGAAAAATACAGAGTTACACTATAACAACTTATGGCACTTAATTTCATTTTGGGACCTGCTAGAAAGATGATATAAGTTCTCGTTTTAATAGTAAGTTCAAATTCAACTTAATGGTAGAGTCATTTACCCTATTGCTTAGGGAGTGGCCAGGTGTTTCCCTCACACAGTAGGCACCTGGAGTAGGCACCTGGACCCTAGCTTGCCACTTGCCTGTGGGCCCCAGTTCCTGCTTGATCCAGACTGATCCAGTGACACCGCAGCTGCCCAGGTTTTTCTGCCGGGGTTCTCCACACCAGGTTTTCCCAGTCACCGTTCTTCCCTCCAACAGAAGCCCCACCCACCACAGGACCTACTTAATGCAGGCCACAGTGCGACCAAATCACTAGGCACCTGGACACCTAGCTTGCCCTGTGCCTGTGGCCTCCAGTTTCTGCTTGTTCCAGACTGATCCAGTGACACTGCAGCTGCCCAGGTTTTCCTGCTGGGGTTTTTCACTCACCATTCTTCCTGCCAATAGCACCCAGGATCATTCCACTGAAATATGGGACCTCATCGCCACCCTCACACTTGACATAATCTTCATCACTGAGACCTGGCCCAAGCCCATATACCCCCTGACATTGCCACTTCAATTCCCAGCAGATATAAAATTACTCACCAGGACCGAACCAACAAGCCGGGAGGAGGAACAGCCATCATCCACAAAGAGACCATAGAGTGTACCAGCACCATCGACAACACCACCACCCCAATGGAACATCTCAACTTCAAACTCCACATGGCTGACAAGACAACCATCAGAGGCACCCTCGCATACTGACCCCCAGTCCCGCGCTTCCACTTGTGCAACACCATCGCAGACTTCATTGCACCCCTAGCCTCAGACTCCAAGGACTACATCTTCCTCGATGACCTAAATTTTCACATTGACAACATCAACGACAAAAACACTGCACACCTCCTCGACAGTATGAGCAGCCTCGGATTTACCCAGATCACATATGACCCTACACACACTGCAGGACACAAGCTGAACCCAATTTTCACCCCCAGCAACTGTGTCAAATACAGCAATGTCACAGAAGTCACATGGACCCATCACTCCATTGTCCACTTCAGCATCTCCAGCCCCAGCACCGCCACCCCCCAAGATGACCAACGCTCCCAACTGGAGGTCGAACAAAATCTCAGAGACCAGTAGGGCGAATGCCCTCAACACCTCCAACACTGCTACTGTCACCAATCTCGAACAGGGAGTGAAAAACACCTGGTTCACTATTTCGGCAGACAGCATCATCCTCATCAAAAGCAATATCCAGAGAAAATCCTCCAAAAAGGCCAGCTGATACACCCAAGAGCTCAGAACAGTGATACTAGACAGAAAACAGAGGAGATGATGCACCAGCAAGGATACCTCCGACAAGGCAGCCTTCAAGACCTCCCTCAACCTCTACCACTGCCTGCTGAAGGCAACAAAAAAAACAACCCTTGCCACACGCATCGAAACAGCGCCAACAACACCAAGGAACTTTTCAAAATCATTAAGGAATTCTCCAACCCAGCTGCCAGCGAAAACAACATCACACCCTCACAGGAGCTGTGCAACAACCTCGCCCACTTCTTCCACAACAAGATTGTAACCATATACAGACCCTTCGAACCCAAACCCACACCTACGGACTTCCTCGACAGATACGCCACCACCGTAACCCTTACAAACCACACACTGACCACCTGAAACATCCTCTCCACCCAGGTCACAACCTCCACCATGAAATCCATCCACTCGGAAGCTCCCATAGACCCATGCACCCTCCACATCTTCAACCTCGGAAACCAAAGGATCTGCCAGGAACTCACCAACATACTCAACACCTCTATCACAACCACAGCATTTCCTGACAAATGGAAACATGCCAAAGTCAGACCACTGCTCAAAAAACTCTATGCTGACCGCAGCAAACTCAAAAACTACAGGACAATCTCCCAGCTCCCATGCCCAAGAAAGGTGCTGGAAAAGATCATCAACAATCGACTCATGTCACACCTGGAGCAGAACCAGCTACTCAACAACTCCCATTCTGGCTTCCTCAGCAATCACAGCACCTAAACCACCCTGATCACAGCCCTGATGGCATCCAAACCCTCCTTGCCTGAGGAGAAACAACAGCTTTAATACTCCTGGACCTCTTGCCAGCCTTCGACACCATATTGCACCACACACTGATCAAAAGACTCCACCACATCTGCATCCAAGGGGACGCGCTGAGATGGATCACCTCCTTCTTTACCAGAAGAACCCAGAGGATCCACCCCCCAACTTTTACCTCTGAACCCAAGGAGCTCTCCTGCAGTGTCACCCAGGGCCAATAATGTCAGATCCCACGGTCTCAACATAATTTACTATGCAGACGACACCCAACTCATCCTCTCACTCACCGAAGACCCCACCACCACCAGAACCAACATCCACAGATGCATGACAAGCAACGCCATCTTGATGAAGTGCAACTGCCTGCAGCTGAACACAGACAAAATGGAAGAACTGATCTTTGGCAACAGCAGCAACACATGGAAAGACTCCTGGTGGCCATCAGAACTAGGACCTGCACCCACTCCCTCCGACAATTTCAGAAACCTCATAATCATCATTGACAAAAAGCTCACCTTGAAATGACAGATCAACTTCCCTCCGCATGCTATGTTAGATCTTCAAGTGTCTACCCCTACACACGGGACATGCTGTGACACAAGCCCTCATCACCAACCGACTGGACTAGGGCAATGCCCTCTACGTAGGAAACGCTTCACACCTTCTACAGAGACTTCAGATCATGTAGAATGCTGCAGCCAGACTTATCCTCTGCCTTTCCCAATGAACCTGCATCACACCTGACCTCAGGAATCTCCACTGGCTCCCCGTACAGAAGAGATGCCAATTTAAGCTGCTGACCCACGCACACAAGGCTTTACACAACCAAGGACCTGCCTACATTAACAACCGCCTGAACTTCCACCAACCATCGAGAAGACTACACCCCAAGTCCCTCTCACTTGAGATGTCATGAGTGATGTCACTGACTATGTCCTGAGGGATGTAATATGTGAGGTCATTAGCTGTGCATTGCAGGGGTATAAGTTATAACTATATCTTCTGATTTTCACTGGTTTTGTACGAGTGAAATCTGAGAATAACTATAATGTCCCTGTAACCTTTGGTTTTTTCAGTGAATTTCTAAGGTTTTTTAAATTCCATTTCCTAACCATAACCTGTAACCTTTGAGAGTGAGTGTGTGAGTGAGTGCAATGAGTGTCTCAGTGGGTGTGTGTGTGAGTATGTGAGTGTCTCAATGGGTGTGTGAGTGTGTCAGTGTGCCTGGGAGTGGCTGCATAAGTATCTCACTCTGTGTGTGAGTGGGTGCGTGAGTGTCTGAGTGGGTCTGTATGTAGGTGTATGAGTGTCTAGTAGGTGTCTCAGTAGGTGCATGAGTGTCTAAGTGAGTGTCTAAGTGGGTCTGTGAATGCCTCCATGTGTGTGTGAGTCAGTCTGTGAGTGAATGCATGATTGTCAGACTAGGTCTGTGATTTGGTGTGTGAATCTCTGAGTGGGTGTCTCTGTGGGTCTGTGAGTAGGTGTTAGAGTGCCTGCGTGGGTTTGCTATTGCCTCCATGAGTATGTGAGTCAGTCTGTGAGTGCATGCATGAATCTCTGAGTGGGTCTGTGAGTGAGTGCATGAGCTTCTGAGTGGGTCAGTGAGTGGGTATATGAGTGGGTGCGTGGGTCGCTGAGTGGAACTGTGAGTGTATTGTTAATGTCTAAATGGGTCTTTGAGTAAGTGCATGAGTCTCTGAGTGGATCCGTGAGTGGGTGCATGAGTCTGAGTGAGCCTGTCAGTGGGTGCATGAGTCTCTGAATGGGTCTGTGATTGGATGAATGAGTGTCTAAGTGGGTCTGTGAGTGAGTGGGTGAGTGCCTCAGTAGGTCTGTTAGTGGGTACGTGAGTCTCTGAGTGGGTCTGTGAGTGGGTGCATGAGTGTCTGTCTGGGTCTGTAAGTGGGTAAGTGGGTCTGTGTGTGGGTGTCTGAGTGTCCAGGCCACATTTGAATGGGGGTGGGTGGCCATGTTGCCCCACTCCTCAGGCTGATTTTGGCCCCGGGACCACATCCCTCAGGCCCAGCAGAATTCAATGGGGGAGGGGACCACATGGCCTTACTCCCCAGGCTTATTTTGGCCCCAAGGACACTATTCCCCAGGTCCTGGCCACATTTGAATGGGAAGGGGGGCCATGCAGCCCCCATCTCTGGGCCGATTTCTTGTCTGGGGACCCCATTTCCTGGGGCCCGGCCTTAACTGAATGGAGGAGGGGGGCCTAGGCAGCCCACCCTCCCCGAGCTGATTTTTACCCCGGGGACAACATCCCCCAGGGCCCGGACTTAATATATATATATTTGTTTGGAGAGGAGGATCGCTATAATTTCCTGACCAGGGACCCCATCCCCAGGGTCCAGCTAAAATACAATGGGGAGGGGGCTAAACGGTCCCTCTCCCTGGGCTGCTTTTGGCCCCAGGGACCCCATTCCCCAGGGCCTAGCCATAAACAAACGATGAGGGAGGGGGGCTGTGTGGCCTCCCTCCCCAGGCCTATTCAGCCCCAGGGACCCCATCTTGGGGCCTGGCCATGACAGCCAGTCGGTAATATATATATAGTTAGGACCATGTTTTTGACTTGCCTTTATCTTTGGCGCCATTTGATGAATCTTCACAAAATTTTCCCCAAAAAGTGTGCCGATGATCTTGTGCATAGAAATTTTCAGGGTGATCTGTCAATCGGTGGCCGAGAAAATGGGGTGTAAAAAAGTGTATTTTCCCATGTTAATTGAACATGTCTACAGTCCAAACCGCTGAATGGATTTACACTAAGTTTGGCAAAAAGGTAGATGTGGTTACACACATTGTGCTTTTTATTATTTGGTGTATATCCGTACAGTAATTGTTGAGAAATTTAAGCGAATAAAGTTAGTGATAACAGTGGCCATGACAACTTCGTGAATAATAATGAGCTTGTGCAGGGGAATGCAGAACTCTGATTGGCTGCCAATACTTCAACTACGAAGTGTTGACAGCCATCTTGGGACTCAGCTTCAGCCAAGTGCCCAAAGAAATGTAAAGAAAAAGAAAAACGGGCAGGGTAGGAATACTCTGACCCCCCAAGCCTTGGTCTTGGGGTCCCCCTGGGACCTTGTCATGGCTTAAAAGCATTGCTAATAAACAATTGCTGTGCATTCGGGGGCAGAATAAAAAAGAAAACAAGCGCATTCTCCCGTGCTTGCTTTTAAATAGTCCCCCAGGTGGGCCAGGTCCCGGGGACATACCATAAAAATATGAGGAGGACTCATGGGGCCCCCCTCCTAGGGCTTATAAAATCCCCAGGGAATGCCTCCTCCCCTGGGCATTGCTTTTTATGCATGCTGGGGTACCCACGTAGCACCCTTGTGCCCCGGGGACCACCTCCTTCCTGAGACATATGTTTATAAAGTAATGCGGGGGACCCGCGCTGCTCCCCCACGGCCCTGGGGACCGGTACCTCCCTGGTATACTTCAAATTATGTATGTGGGTGGGCTCTCTGGCCCTACCTGCACCCTGGGGACCGCCACCTCCCCAGGGCTAAACATTAAATTAATGCAGGGGCACACTGGTAACCCCTGCAGCCTCAGGAACCACCACCCACCCAGGGAAATTCATTCAAATTAAGGGGGACTCATGGCCCCTCGCAGCCCTGGGGACAACACCTCCCTGGGGCTAAGTACTGTAATGGAGGGGGGCCATGCTGCCCCCCTCCTGGAGCCATATATGGCCCTGGGGACCACCACCCCCAGGGCTAACTCCTGCTATGTCCCGGGGTGCCCACCCTGGGACATAGCTGTTTGCTGTGGCTTGGCGGGAGCTTTAACCACCCCACCAAGTCACAGCATCACTCTGCTTTCAGCAAGTGAGACCTGTGAGAATGCTCTCGCTTGCTGGAAGCAGAGCTTTGCTCTGTGTCTCTGCATGCTGTCAAATGAGCAAGGAAACAGATGAATTGCTTTAACGCCCAGGAAGCTGCATGTTAAGAAGCTCCTTGTGTGTGAAAGCAATGCTGGCTCCTGCAGGAGGCGGGGAGATGGCAGGTACCACGGGGGCCTTTAGGCTTCCCCCATGGTTTCACTGCACACTGGGTGCTCTAGGGGAACCCAGGAAATCATGGCCGGGCCCGAGGCGTGGGGTCCCTGGGGCCAAACTCAGCCTGGGAGGGGTAACGTGCCCCCACTGGAAAAAGACAGGGTCCTGGGGGATGGGGTCCCTGGGGCCAAAACCAGCCTGGGGAGAAGGGCCATGCACCCCCTACCCTTTTGATAATTTATTTTTAAAGGCCAGCCCCCGGGGGATGGGGTCTGTGGGGCAAAAATCAGCCCAGGGGGGGAGGCGGTGCAACCCCGCTCCCAGTTTGAAAATGTATTTTTAAAGGCAAGGGGAAGGGGTCCCTGGTGCCAAAATTGGCCTGGGGAGGGGGACCATGGGCCCCCCATTAGAAATAGGCCAGGCCCCGGGCAATAGGGTCCCCTGGGCTGAAATTGGCTCAGGGAGAGTGCTGCACGGTCCCCCTCGCTCTATTTAAACATGTAATTTTAAAGGACGAGCCCCGAGACATGGGGTCCCGAGGTCAAAATCAGCATGGGGTGGGGATTTGTGTTGCTTCTCTCCCCCATTGACTTAAGGCTGGGCCCCAGGGGATGGGGTCTCCGGGGCCAAAATTGGCCCGGGGAGGAGAACCGCATAGCCCCATTCCCCATTCAAATATGGCCTTGCCACTCACACACCTGCTCACACACTCACTTTGCCACTCATAGACACACAGACACTCACACATCCACTCACAGACCCATTCAGACACTCATGCACCCACTCACAGACCTACTCAGAGGCTCATGCACCCACTCATAGACCCACTCAGAGACTCACGCAGCTACTCACAGACCCACTAAGACACACACACTCACTCACAAAGCTACTCAGAGGCTCATGGACCCACTCACAGACTCACACAGCCACTCACAGACCCACTTAGACACTCACGCTTTCACTCACAGACCCACTTAGACACTCATGCATCTACTCATGGACCCACTCAGAGACTCGGGCACCCACTCACAGACCCACTAAGACACACACACTCACTCACAAAGCCACTCAGAGGCTCATGCACCTACTCACAGACTCACACTGCCACTCACAGACCCACTTTGACACTCACACTTTCACTCACAGACCCACTTAGACACTCATGCATGTACTCACGGACCCACTCAGAGACTCAGGCACCCTCACAGACCACTCAGACACTCATGCACCCACTCAGACACTCAGGCACTCACTCACAGACCCAGTCAGACACTCATGCACCCACTCACACACCCAGTGAGACACATATGGAGGTACACTCAGACCCACTCAGATACTTACACACCAAGTCACACACCCATTGAGATACTCACACACCCACTCAGACATTCATGCACTCACTCACATACTCACTCTCAAAGGTTTGAAGTTTCAGTTACAAAATGAAAATATAAAACCTTAGAAATCCAATTAAAAAAACTAAGATTATAGGGATGTTATTGTTAGGAAATAGAATTCAGAAAACCATAGAAATTCACTGAAAAAAACAAAGTTTACAGGGACTTTGCAGTTAGGAAATAGAATTGAAAAAATCCTTAGAAATTCACTGAAAAACACAAAGTTTACAGGGACATTATACTTAGGCTCAGATTTCACTCGTACAAAATCAGAGAAATTCAGCAGTTATAGTTACCTTAGCTAACTATATCTTACACCCCATAACGCACTGCTTATGACCTCACATATTACATTACTTATGAAATGATCAGTGTCATCACTGATGACATCACTGATGACATCTCAAATGACTTTACTGATGACATCACAAATTACATAATTGAAGACATCATTGATGTATACAATCTCTCACACTCACTATTCTCTACCCCACTTACACGCACACCCACTCACTAACCCATGCAGGTACTCCCACAGCCACTTATCTTAGTATATATGTTTAACACTCAGTAACTTTTAGAAAACACTCACAATAACTGGATGATGTCATCTGTGATGTTATTTGAGATATCATCAGTGATGTAATTTGATATGTCATCAGTGATGTCATGAATGATGTCCCTGTCATGAGTGATGTAATATGTGAGGTCATAAGCAGTGCATTGCGAGGATGTAAGTTATGGTTAGCACAGGTAACTATAACTACTGAATTTCTTTGGTTTTGTACAATTGAAATCTGATCCTAACTATAAAGTCCGGCAGTCGCCAGTAGGTAGTTATAGTTAGGACCTAGTTTCCATAGGAAAATCATTTTGTCTATAACTTTGGCGTCGTTTGACCAAGCTTCATGAAATTTTACCAAAAAAGTGTCACGTTAGGTTCTGTGTGTCATGAAAAGTTTGGGGGTTTTGTGTGCAGTGGGGGCTGAGAAATAGGGGTGCAAAATAAGGGTGCATTTGTAATGTTAATTCCCTTAGGCATCTATAGCCACATCTACAGCCCGTACCGCTGAATGGACTTACTCCAAATTTGCCCAAGAGGTAGATGTTGGTTTAAGGAAGTGCATTTTGGTTATTTGATGTAAATCCTTTCAGTAGTTTTTGAGAAATTTAAGTTGAAAATTATAGTGATATTTTGCAATGATTTCACGATTAATCACAAATGCACGCGCCAACAGGAATGCTCTGATTGGCTGGACGCAACCTGAACAGAAAGTTCTATCTAAAGGGAACAGTTCCTAGAGCTGAACGTTTCTGGGGGAGCTAACATAGGGGGTCAGGGTGGAGGTACTCTGAACTCATGTTTGCGAAATGGGGGTGTTAGTGACACAAGTTATGTGTCTAAAATATATTTTTTTAATTGCATGCGATATTCGCGATGATGCTGCGACTGCCTGCGTGACCCCCCATGTATTATCACGAATATTGGTGGGAATAATAAAAAATATATATTTGTACACCCTCGCTGGTCACTGTCACAGACTCATGTATCAACTTACATATCCACTTAGACACTCATACACCCACTCTCATACCCACTCAGACACTAATGCATCCACTCACAGAGTCACTCAGAGACTCATGTGTGTACTCACATAAGCATTCAGAGGCTCATGCATCCACTCACAGATGCACTCAGAGACTCATGCACCCACTCACAGACCCATTCAGAAACTCATGCATCCACTCACAGACCCACTGAGCGACTTTTGCTTGCACTGACACACCCATGGCTAGACACTCACTCAGGGCCAGATGTACAACCATGGCATTTTGCGACTTGCAAATTGCGCTCAATTGCGAGTCGCAATTTGCAAGTCGCAAAATGCTATGTACAAAAGTGTCTCAGACACTGTTAGCAATTCCCAATGGGGTCGTAAATTGCATGCCTCATGAATATTCATGAGGCACTCGCAATTTGCGAGCCCATTGGGAATGGCTGGCCCTCCCAGGGATGGTGGCCTGCTGGGCGCAGCAGACCTACATGTCTGGGACTGCTTTTAAATAAAGCAGTTCTTTTTTTTTTAAATGCAGCCCGTTTTCCTTAAAGGAAAATGGGCTGCATTTAAAAAAAAGAAAAATGAAACGTTTTCGTTTCATTTTTTAAGGGCAGGTAGTGGTACCTGGAACCACTGCCTTCCCCTAAAAAATATTTTCCCCTGCATTCACAAAGGGGAAGGGGTCCCCAGGGGTCCCCTTCCCTTTTGCGAGTGCTTTACCACCCTTCTGAGAAGGGTGGTAAACTGCGACTGTTTTGCGACTGCAATTGCGGTTGCAAAACAGTCATACATAGGGCTCAGACTCGCTATTAGGAAGGGAGGCCCTTGGAACGCCCCTTCCTAATAGCGAGTCGCCAATCCTATTTAGCGAGTCGCAAATAAATTGCGACTCGCTAACTAGGGATAGTACATGGCCCTGCTGTATTTTGCATGCGCAAACGGGTCGAAAACCCATTTGCGCATGCAAAATAGGGTCGTACATCTGGCCCTCAGACACTTATGCATCCACTCATAGTTCCAGTCACAGTCTCATGTACCCATTCACACACCCACTCAGAGACTCATACACCCACTCACAGACCTACTCAGACACTAATGCACCCACTCACAGACCCACTCAGACACTCACGCACCCAGTCACAGACCCACTCAGGCAATCACGCATCGACTCACAGACCCACTGAGAGACTTATGGTTCAACTCACAGACCCACTGAGTAATTGATGCACCCAGTCACAGGCCCACTCAGATAGTCACACAACAACTCACACACCCACTGAGAGACTTCTGATTTCACTCACACACCCACTGATAGACAGGCGCACTCAGAGACTTATGCACCCACTCACATATCCCAGTGAATCATTAATACACACCATTATAGAGATATTGAGATACTGATAAATGTTTTTATAGAGTTAATTAGATGGTGATTTATCTAGTGTGATGGTCAGAATTAAATATATAGTTATAATTTTTGAATGTGGTGGTGGCTATTGAACTCCCGATTTCATCGCGATCTCTGGCGTCACCGCGAAAATGGAAAATACGTTTTAGAGATGGTTTTTATAGGGACTCACTAGAAAAACATGACTTTAGAGAATACTGTCATAAACCCCTAGTGTGTAAAATATTGTCATATGTGTGCATATATGTGTTTTACACTTAATATAAAAGGCGTGATCGCCATGGTTAGCAGCGCCGTCATGACTCCCCGAATAACCGCGAAAATGGAAAATAGGTCTTAAAGATTGATTTTAAAGAAACTTAGTACAAAAACATGAGTTTACACATGTTTTCAAAGAAGCATGTATATAGTAATATGTGTAGTGCAATGTTTAGAATGACTTTTTTTATTATTTTTGGATGTGCTGGTGGCCGTTGAATGTCTGCTTTTGTTTTGCGATTTTGCGACGTATTTGCGACCATCGCAGCATCATCGAGAAGATTCCCAACAACAACAAAAAAAACATCTTTATAAAGAAAATTAACAATATTTTGGGTACTTGGGTTGGCTCTGACACGAACTTTTGTGTTTATTGAGTGTATATGACAGCTACACATAAGACCAGATGCAGGGTTTAAGGTTACTTAGAAACAGCCTGTTGCCTTTGTCTGTAAAGTGCACTCCATCATTTCTATAAATTCCATGCATGTCAAAACGCAGATTTTTGTTATAGATACAGCCCATGCAGTGGTCTCTGAGGAATGCAGACACAGTTTTATTAACATGTTTCTTGGCTCTGTCAATCCGTGGACAGAATTGATTTGACCACTTCCATTTCTGCCTTTGACATGTATTAGAGTATACCAAGACAGTGTGAGGGAAAGCAACATCAGTTTTTCAAAAGTATCTTTCATTAGGATTGCCAGCCATAACCCAGTCAATATGCCTAAGTCATTGCCACCACGCACACAATCATGAGGTGAGGAGCTCGGCAATCCACAATCGTTTTAACCAAAGCCAGCAACTGATGAAACTTTAGCCCTCTCTGGCCAAACCAAGTAATCTCCACATTTGGCAAACTCAAGTCCCTGTCAACACCTCTTTTTTTGCAGCCTCTTTAGCCCAATAGATATAGCTGTGGCCAACAATCCACACTAAGCATTTTCAATTGAAGGACCAATACCAGTCAGGAGAAGGCTGGAGCAGAATGAGGTAGTTTTCCAAATGAAAAGCAGTTAAAATGGAGGGTTTTAAAAAAAAAAAAAGATATATTTCATTGGATGCTGTCAGCATGTAAGGGAACAACATTAGGTAGTGTGTTGGATGCATTAGCAAGAAGCCCTATCAAAAGAAATGTAATATAGACATGGATATGCTTTTGAATCTGTGGAGTAAACCACACCTGCTGCACCTCATTTGGAAGTAGCATGGTCCTTCTAGAATGTACTTTGAACGTGTGACCTACTGATTCTACTGAGTTGCTACACACAGTCAGCTAAGAGTGTGTTGGGAGGGAAGGGTGTTAAAGAGGTAGAAATTGTTTTTTAAATTAGAGGAGTTATGACAAAATGTAACTAATTATAAATAATTTCTAATACAGCACTATGTAGTAAACTGTTCCGCAGTATTTACATTTAAAAAACTAAAGTCAAATATCGGTTTGGACTCCCATTTTTTTCACAATTACCCCGTGATGATCGCGAAAATATCGCAAACATACATAGACAGGAATCTCTTTTTTGAAAGAGAGGGAAAGGGTTAACAGATACTAACCATTCACAAATGGGAATAGAGTACTCTAAAATGAAATACATGATTTCATTTGTTGCGTTTGCATGATCACATATTGAAGTTAAAGAGGTTGCCATTTTATGGTTACTTTGTATGAGAGTGGTGTACCATTCTTGCGCTTAGTTTTTACAAATCCTAACAGTGTCAAAACTATTTAAAAAGAGCTCACACAACAATATACTCTACAAACTCAATTCACTGGTATGTACATAACTTTTTAGTCATTTTAAAAAATTACATTAGAAATGAAAATGTAGATGGGAGTTTGATAAAAAAAAGAGTATCACAGTTATATGAAAAAATATATGAGATGAACTGTATCTATCAGAGGGTATGTGTTTAAGCTGTTAGTACAGAATGTTTTGGGAAGTAAGAGGAAAATTAATTAGTGCCCCTTTATTCCATTGTGTAGTTTATAGAAAAATAACAGTATAGTATTGTTGAAAGTTACAATGAGGAATGTATTTAAAACTATGAATGGTTTAAATGTCTAAGCATCATGTGTAGAATAGATACATCTGTCATTGTTTGCATTCTGGGAGTTGTAGTACTTTTAGTCACATTATTAAACAGGAGTAGTGTAGTCACAAATAAAAGATAAGAAAATGTTCTGCGCCTGTATATGAATTATAAAGTAGTAATACTTGTTAGGTATGTATTAGGAACTGTTTTTCAATGTGGTTTTTAACTTATATGATCGGTTTGCATATGCTTAGATGGTAGATATGGTTTTTGTGGTTGCAGGTAGTTATATGTATGGTGGGACTCTTGAGTTTATTTGAAGATGCAGAGAACCATATATTTTTGGAAAGATGGCTTGAAGGTGTATATCTATTATGAAATCACATATATGTTTACAGGGTGATCTATGTTCTTTAAGGCTGATGAAAATTTCATGTATGTGGTGAGGGTGGTGTATTTCTTTATACATGCTCTGTTTAGAATTGGGGAGGGTTAATAGTGCAGAATGTCTGTTGAGAGTTCTTGTGCTAGCTTCACTTAGCATGTAACATTTCTTTGATAAATGCTGAATGTATGTTCAAACAAGAAATATTTGAGAAATGATGTAGGTATGCCATTAAGAAAAGATTTTGTGCTTTGAAAAAGGGAGAATTGTTGTTTTCAGTTTTAGAAACTTACTGATGCATGTGCATGCTGAGAAACAGAGCAATGTATGCTCCTATAGAGGCATGTATCCAATTTTATATGAAGTGTGATATCTAGACTTTTCTGACACATAGCTCAGTAGAAAAGGATAGATACACCAAAACAGGTAGTTTGATACTAACAGAAGGAGTTAAACAATGAGACACAGATATAGTCACAACTGTTATGTATCTAACAGCAATGGAGATACTTTACAGTCACCCAGGCACTACTCAGGCACTCATCCAATCACCCAGCCACTACTTAGGCAGTTATCGAATCACTCATGCACTGTCCACACACTTATTCCATCACCCAGGCACTATACATGCACTCTTCCAATTACGCAGGCACTAATTATGTAATCATTGAACTACGCAGGCACTACCCATGCATTCATCTAATCACCCAGGCACTAACCATTCACATATGCAATCACCAAAGCTGTACCTATGCAGTCATTCAAATACCCAGGCACAACCCATGCACTCATCCAAACACACACTTATAACCCATGCACTCATCCAAATACTGAGGCAAAACCCATGCACTCATCCAAACACTCAGGCACTAGTAATGCACTCCTGCAATTACACAGGAAGTACCATTGCAGTGAACCAATCACCCTTCCAGTATCTATGCACTAATCCAATTACTAAGGCAATACTGTTGCACTAATACAATCACCACAGCAATACACTTGCTTTCATCCAATCACTCAAGCTTTAACAATGGACTCATGCAATTACTCAGACATTAGTCATGCACTCATATAATCAGCCGGGCACTATTGATGCACTCATTAAATTCTCCAGGTGTTACCCATGTGGTTATCTAATCACCCAGGCACTAACTGTTCAATTAACCAAAAACACATGGGCAGCAGTCATGTACTCATTCAATCACTGAAACACTACTCATGCACTCTTCCAATCTGCCTGGTACTACGCATGGACTTACACAATCACGTACGCACTATCCATGCACTCAATAAATCACCTAAATACTATGCATGCAATCCTGTTATCATCCAGGCACTAGAGTTGCACTCATTTAATCATCCAACCACTATCTATGGATATATTGAATTATTGAAGCATTAGTTATGCATTTATCTAATCATTCAGGCACTACTCATGCACTCATCCAAACACCCAGATAGTAGCATCCAAACACCCAGATAGTAGCAATATACTCATGAAAACACACAAGCAGTAACTATGCAGATATGGAACCACTGATGTAGTTCCCACATACTCAGGGAATCATGCAGGCACTACCAATATTCTCAGGATTTCACGAGGCACTACCTAATGCACTCATCCAATCATCCAGGGAGTGTTGTTGTACTGAACCACAAACACATGTATTTACAAGTTTTAGTGAGGAATATGTAGTCTTTTAGAACCATACTGTGAAATATATATGTAACCTGTCACACACTGTTTGCATGCACTTGGAAGAATTAGTGAGCTATATGCTTTAATGGAGATTAATGTGTAGATTTTTATATGCACTGTTTCCCAAAATTTAAATCTGACACATCAAAGTAGAAAAGTACTGAAACACTAAATCTTCTAGTGACACTTTGGTAGAGCGGCACAGAAATAGCTCTTATGTTGTGTTTTTGGATTTACAGTATTGAGACACTGTATGTACTTTTACACTTTGGTTGATGTGTATTTTAAAATTTACTACAGAAGATAAAGGGGTCTTTTACCATTTATAAGTGAGAACTGAGATATGGTGCAGCTGTGTTGTAGGCAAGGGTGCTACAATATCAAAAGGTAACTAATAAATTAAGTTTTGTGCTTTGCTCTGGGTTTGGTCTATTGAAGTAAGTGCATGTAGTTATATAGCTATGTTCATCTGTAGATTTAAAAAGGCAACATAACATAAAAACAGTTTTTGCATTATGTGTTAGTCAGTAGTAAAGTAGTTGGTACATTGGCTAGAATAAAAATTAAAATATATTTTTTTTATACAGAACAATATCTACATAACTACAGACAGAATGCCTACAAAAGCTCGATGGAAAAAGCAACTACAGTATCTATGCAGAACTGAGACACAAAGCGCGCAAAATCCAGAAAAACTGGTGAAAGAAAAAAGAGCTACTGGTAGGAGGACAAACTCATTTCCTAAAACTACATGTGGACATTTGCAAAGATTACAACATAATGAAAATAAAATTCAAACTATGAGAAACAATAAGAATGGACAAAGTGCAAGAACAAGAAAGAATGTAACAAAGACGGACACACCTTAACCAGGAGACAGAAGCAGTTAAAGGAAATCAGAGCCAGGATGTTTCATAGTAGAGTGGTTGCAAATCTACTGAGAACTATGAAGAAGTATAGAAGAAGGAGAGAGGCACTGAAACAGAAAGAACGAGTTGAGAGAGTAGTTGATAAGGCCTTTGCTTTGAAGAAGAAGCTTTTCATTTTGATTATAAATAGAATGAAGACTCTTGACAAAATGGTGTTGTGCATGAGGACAAGACCAGAAGAAAAGATTAGTGAATAGAAGTAACCTTTGTATAGCTTTTAGTGGAGAATGGATACATACGTCAAGTACAGAGCCTTTCTAGAGTGAAGAAAGCTATCTCCAGGATAACAGATTAGTTTATGCTATTGATGAAAGAGTGTGATGTTATGAAATGAAGAATGGCACTACTATAGCGAAAGAGGTGATGGCACCTAGAAATGTAGAACAAGTTATTGCAAAAGAGGTACAGGGAAGATACAGACAGGCCCCTGTATACAAATGGTACTTGTAGTAGTGTTTGTAGTATTCAACAGCAATACATTGATATATTAATAAAATTCCTACGTATCTTTCAAAGATGAAGTTCAAAACACAAAATAAGTACTTTACAAGGATTAGATCCTTGCAAGGATAGAAAGCTTTCAAATTTTCAGGGACACTCACTAGCTTCTTTATCAAAGAAAGGCTGCCAAAGCACCTTAATCATTTCAGGATGTTAGCTGTTCACCACTCAACAATGTGAACTTCAGTTAGGAGGCTGTAGGATGTGAAAACTCCTGCTTTATAGTTAGGAAACATTAATAGAGCACTTTTGCATGGTACTGTGGCAGACGTAGAGAAGGTTTGTGATGATGTGCAGTTTCAGTTCTTTTTTCCTGAGCAGGACCCTAGGGAAAATGAAGAGTTGTTAACAGGAAGAGTAGCAGAACAGGACACAGGTATTACAGTGGATAGTTTTGAAGAAGAGATTACAAAATGTAACACAGTGTGCTCTGAAAAAAACAGAGTATATTTGTATATGTTGTTGACACTCACTACAAGATTCAAACATGGACTGTTGACTTATTTCTAGAGGAACTCATTGACTGGTCCACACAGCAAGTTATATGTAAGTACTTTTTCAATAAATTAGAAGATAATAAAATGCCTACTAGAGCAGTGCATAATAAGTTAGAACTGGTTCCCATTCCAGAAGCACTTCAAGGTTTAAATATTTATGAGTCCATTCTTATCCAAAGTATACATCCATTTCAGGCTATAATGTGTATGGAGCCAAAAACAGGCAAGATACCGCTAATAGAGCTGCTGAAAGTTCTAAAAGATGTATTTGCCATTAGATTTCAAGTAAAATATTGAAACTGGAGGGGTACATAGATATTTAGAAGGAGGATTTGTAATTCTAGTAAATGGTGTGCCTACTAAGAATATCAAGATATGGCAGGAGTTAGTAAATGTTACCAAAGTTTTAAAAAAAACCTTTATATCTGGTACAAAATAATGTTTACTATAGAAATGTAGAAAGCCTGCAAGATATCACACATATGGAAGATCAGAGATTTCCACTAACTGGTCAGATTGAGAAGGTGGATCAGTTCAGAACAGAAGAAACTTATGAACATTATAGTATCCAATCTTTACATTCTAAAGAGGTTATTGGTGATGTCATTGATCTATTTAAAATGAAGAAGGAGAAAGGAGCTCCATTAAGTGTGTGGGAGAAAGGTTTAGAAGCTCAGTGTAGGTGACAGGTATGATGAGCGGCCTGTGCAAATACATGCAACTGAGTATAAATCTACTAGACTTTATTCAGAAGGCCCTAGATTTTGTCAGTATTTTCCATATATATTTCACAAACTATTTCACTATTTGAGAGTGACTTGTCTGGCCTCTCATATAATGTGAATCACATTTTAAAAACAGGAGTTAATTTGCTGAATAAATCAGCTAGAGAATTTCTGGAGAAAGTACAAGGAAAAGATGAACAGTTGGAATACAATTTAATAAACCTAATGGCATGTCAACATGAGATTAATAAATATAGGTATCTGTGTCATGGTGAAATCAAGTGCATGTTGAGGAACCTGGGAGCACCTACTTGGTTTCTGACACTCAGTTGTGCTGAGTATGCATGGGATGACCTGCTAGAATTCTTGCAGGAGGCAAATTCAAATATAAAAGACATTAATCTGAAGACGGCAGGAGAACTGTGCTCACATTTGCAGATATTTTAATCACAGATTACAAGCAAAGATGGCTTTCATCTTGAACAAAACAAAACCTCCTCTTGGTGAAGTGGCTGATTTTTTTGGGCGCAAAGAGTACCAAGCCAGAGGTGCTCCCCATATTCACATGCTGTTGTGGGTAAAAGATGCCCCAAAGTTTGGAACAGAAAGTGATGAGTCCGTGTTGTCTTTTATGGAGCAGTATGTAACTTGCTCTGTCCCAAAAGAGAGTGGTGACAAAATATTAAGACAACAAGTTCTCAATTCCAAAATCATAGATGCAGAAAATACTGTCAGCGAAAATAAAGAGCAAAAGGGAAATTTTATACAAAGATGTCGTTTTGGATTCCCACGACCTGTCATCTCACAAGGAAGAGTCAACAGCTTTGTGTCTGCAGTTAGACATACACTTACAAGGAAATCACCGAAAAATACATACGACCTAAGAAGACAGGGGCCTCCAAGTACATTAATGACTACAACCCTGTGATTATGAAGATGTGGAATGCAAACATGGACGTACAGTTTGTTGCATACAACTCAATTGCTGTTGCTCAGTACGTTACCTCTTATATAACAAAGGCAGATAAAACTTAGATGAAGGAGATGTGGGAGGAGATTTCAGCAGTAAAGAGTCTTACAAAGAAACTGTACAGTTTTAGTTTGAAAATGCTTTCTCACAGAGAGATAGGCTGTTCTGAATGCGTAGACCAGGTAAGCTCAGCTAGTTTGTTTTCTAAATCTAGAGGAGTTCTATGGGTGAGTTTAGGGCTTTAATCTCGTAACAGAGTGCTGAAGTCTTTTCCTGAAATCCAGTATCTTGTGGAATTTGAGCCACACAGTACAGATATTCCAAAGATTAAGATGCTAGATATGTACTATCCAAGAAAAATTCATCTCAAAAGGATGTGGCTCTGTGAAATACTTCAACATTATATATTCAGAAATAATGTCAAAGAAAACATAGAAGAAGGAAAATTTGCTGTAGTTGGATGTAAAGGATGTTTGGTCAGCATAACAAAGGAAATTTAATCAACCACTGAAAGCTAAGTTGCCAAACTCTAGACAAAAGAGAGTTTTTCTATTTAGCCTTGTTACAGTTGTCCAAGCCATGGCAAACTGAGACGAGCTACTTGGAGAATTTTACTGTTATGAAGATTCATTCACCGCTGTGAAAGACAGCGTTGAGTGCTCGCTGTTTCCAGTGTATCTTCAAATTTTGAGAGATGAGATTGAACAAAAAGAAACAATTGCTGCTGACATAGCAAGAGAGAGTTCTCAGAGTAGTCAAAGTTCAGCATCTGGAAGTTAAGATCCTCGTGGACAGCCAATCATTCAAAATGAAGCTGCAATAGCCATGAATGAGGTGGAGAATGCAATGCAGCAAGTAAGACAGAAAACTGTGGCTCTAGAACAACTAATACAGCAATTGAATACAGATCAGAAAGAAATTATTTTATAGATGTATAAGGTAAAGTAGAACATGGATTTCTGCATGAGAAAAAAGAGTGTGCATGTTCTACATATAAACCAGTTCTATTGTACATAAGTGGTGAAGCTGGAACTGGAAACCGTTTCTTGATTAAAGTACTAATAAGTTATCTACAGAAGACAACAGATTCCAATTCATCATGTGTAGTTACTGCACCAACAGGCTTAGCTGCACATAATATTAAGGGAGTTACCCTTTATCAATTATTAATGCTGCCTGGTGAACATGACAACAAATTAGAATACAACAAATTATCTGGTGATGCTTGTCATGAAGTGGCAAGAGTATTAAAGAAATTAAAGCTACTAATTATTGATGAAGTCAGCATGGTTTCTAACCTAATGCTAGCTTTTATACATTTAAAAATTTAGCAAATATTAAAAACTGACTACGACGTGCTTTTTGGAAGAAAACACCTATGGGGCTTATTATGATGTCGGGCGGCATTACTTCTGCCCGACACTGTCTCGGTCATGGGACCGACCGACACCCGGTCAGCGGCCCGACCAAATGATTTCAATGCAACCGAACACAGTTCGGTCACATGGTCCCTTTAATCAATGGGAGCTACCATAACACAAATTCCCATTGAGGAAAGAGAGGTGCAGATCAACCCTGCACCCCTTGGCAGGCACCTCAAGGTGCCTGCCACAAGGTGCAGGGATCAACAGGAGGTCGTGCACAAAGGGGGCCCTGCTGTAGGCCCTCAAACACGCTTTCTGACATGGTTTCCATGTCCGACAGGCCGGCATGGAAACCATGTTGGAAACCGTACATTGTAATCTCAATGGCAGAAAGGCCAGCTTCCAACTGGTGGACGGGCTCTCTGAACCTGTCAGAAGCCAGCCGGAATGACCTGCTGGTTTACTTTCCTACGGCCTCAAACATAATTAGGCGGTCGGAAAGTATACCGACTGGCCCATTACGATGCGGCCCTAAAGGCACCGACCGTAGTTCGGAGCCTTTACGGGCCATATCCTAATCGGCCCCTTAATAGTATTTGGAGACCTGCTACAACAAACTCCAGTAAAAGGACAACCTGTATTCAAGAATCTACTACATAATGAAACAAGGAATTCATCAGGAAGTATTGGAAATGTAAACATTTGCCAAAACTTTCAATACAAAGAGTTAATCCAAAATATCCACCAAGCACCAGAAATGCAATATGGAGATGTACTAAAAGACATAAGAGTGGGAGTCTTCCCAAAAGAAGGAAAGAGAGTATTACAAACCCGTCTCATCAACAATATATTTCCAACTAATGTTTCAGCTGCAGAAGTAATGTATAATTTTGTTAAGGAAGAGAAGTCTATTGTTTGTTTGATGCCAACTCTTGAGGAGTATAGTAAATTCAGTGAACAATTATTGCAATTGGAAAAAGAAGAGATGATTGAAATTAGAGCAAATGGTAAAATGGAACATCAAGGAGTTACAGTGCTACTAACAGAAAAACTGCAATCAAAATTGGATAGTTTAGAAAAGTCTGTGTCGAAAACTGCAGGATTAGAAAAACAGTTATTTATCTGTAAAAATTGTCATGTAATCCTACGTCATTATTTAAAGGTTGAAGAAGGGCTAGTGAATGGAGCAATGGGTAAAGTTATGAAATTTATGAATTATCCAAACAGAAATTATGCTGTATACTCAGTCATAAAATTTGATGATGTTGGTGAAGTTAAGCAGATTGGTAGATGCCCTGTACGTTTCCTACTTGTTAAAGACTCGTATGTCCAGCGAAAGCAGTTTCCAGTGTCTTTAGCGTAAGCAGTGACTATCCACAAATCACAAGGTTTAAGTGTAGATACAGCTCTTGTTAATATTGGTAGTAGTCTATTCAAAGAAGGAATGTCATATGTAGCTTTGTCGTGAATTAGAATATTGTCTGGTTTATTTCTGATTGACTTTGATGAGAAGAAAGTAAGTGCTGATGTGCACTGTGTAAGGGAGTATAATCAGTTAGGAGGTCAATATGCTCATCATTTAGGCCACTATCCTGTGTTTGAAAAACTGATAATGTGCCCAAAGTGGAAAATATCAAAGCAGTCTATCAGAGCTTTACAGAAAGGCGAACAAAAACTAAAACGACACGAACCTAAGTAAAGAAAACTACAGCACAATAAGGAAATGGAAGGCTATCACTTTGATAATAAATCTGGAGTGAACTGTTATGCAAATGTAGTGTTAAATAGACTGTATCACTTGCCTCATTTTACAAATTATATTAAGGAAAAAGGAGTTAAAAGAATGTCTTCACAACTATGTAGTTTACTTGAAGAATTAAGAAGTGACACAACTATTAGACATTCTGCCTCTGGAATAAGAAAACTTACAGATGACTGTACTGAATCAGTGGTGTTTTCTGTGAGAAAGCCAGTATTAATAAACTTGTAGTGAGTGGAATGCACAGTATGACATATTTGTAATGATGTACTGTGCCCATGTGTTTTTTGTTTTTTTGTTTTTACAATCCATTGTTTGTTTTTTCCCCCACTGTTTGATGATGATGCTTCATACAGGCCACTGTTGAAAGCGAAGAAGTATGAAAACTGAAAACAGTAAAACATTTTTCTATGTCTTATTAAAGTTTTGGAGAAAAGATAATGTGTGTTGTTTTGGTTGCCTAATGTTCAAAATGAAATCCTAATACCGTTTTCTCTGTTTATATTTTTTCACAGTGGTTGGAGATTGTGATATATTATGTGTGTCAAATCACTAATCAAGTGATGGATTCTCTTCACCGTTTAAAAAATTGACCCCTTTTGTTTCTGCTACAGCGACTTCTACGTAGTACATTGTGTTATGTTTTTGTACATGGACCAAGAACAATTTAGACATCTTTTGGCCTAACAGGGATGATGTTTACAAAAGGATACATCAAGTCACTACTCATATACTCATCCTATCTCCCAGTCACTACAGTTCCACTTATCACTTCACCCATGCACTACACCTGCGGTCATCCAGTCACCCAGGTGATACCCATGAAGTGATCCATTCACTCAGGTACTACCA
Source organism: Calotriton arnoldi (assembly GCA_963921515.1). NCBI lineage: Eukaryota > Metazoa > Chordata > Amphibia > Caudata > Salamandridae > Calotriton > Calotriton arnoldi. Next base: position 666,945 of record CAWUFW010009644.1, on the reverse strand, counting down.
ATGCAGTCATGCAATCACCCAGGCACTGCACCTGCACTCATTCTTTCCCCCAGGCACGGCACTTGCACTCATCCATTCACCCAGGCACTGCACTTGCACTCATCAATCATCAAGGCCCTGCACTTCCACTCATACAATCACCCAGGCAGTACCCATGCACTCATCCATTCACTCAGATACTACCCATACAGTCATGAATCACCTAGGCACTGCACCTGCACTCATCCATTCACCCAGGTGATACCCATGGAGTGATCCATTCACTCAGGTACTACCAATGCAGTCATGCAATCACCCAGGCACTGCACCTGCACTCATTCTTTCCCCCAGGCACGGCACTTCCACTCATCCAATCATACAGGCAGTGCACTTGTAATAATGCTCTTATCCAGGCACTGCACTTGCACTCATACAATCACTCAGGCATTACCCAGGCAGTCATGCAATCACCCAGGCACTGCACTTGCACTCATCCATTCACCCAAGCACTCCACTTACACTCATCCAATCTCCCAGACACTTCTGAGGCACTCATCCAATCACCCAGGCACTGAACTTGCACTCATTCATTCACTCCAGCACTACACTTGTTCTAATCCAATCACCCAGACTTTATTCATGCACTCATTCAATCATCGATGCTCAACTCATGCACTCATTCAATCATCCATTCACCACTCATACAGGCATTCGACCATCCGTGCACCACTTACAGTCATTCAGTCATGCATGCACCTCTCATGCAGTCAATCAATCATCCATACACCAGTCATACACTCAATCCAACATACAGGCATACTTTATCTTTTTTAACTGTATAAGGCGATTCCAACAGGAACCTTTTTTGGGGGGGTTTTCAATGTTTTGTTCCCCTTGTTATAATTTTTATTTTTTTTGTTCTTTTTTATACAAACAAAAATGGCAACTGAGACAGGAGAAACTACAAAAATATGAACTGAAAAATGTGCAAAAAGTATCAATGGGGAAAAAAAATAAGCACTTGTGATTTTTCACAGCATTGTGAATAGCAGCAACAGACTGCTTACAAGTAATTACAACAACACCACAGTCCATACAATAAATGACCATTCTAGATAACTCTGGAGCCATATCAGTGGTAGTAATTTGGACATCTGATGGCACTTTCTGTCCAGGAATTGTTGCTGCTGCAATTGAAGTTGTTGGTCCGCCGCTTTCTCTTTGCTTTTTGTGAAAGTTGGAGACGTTTTCCCATGATATCTTGGGGTGTTATAACATGGACATCATCCCACATGAAAGCATTTTATTTGTCCCTCTAAAAAGGATCTTATCACAAATGGTGCATTGCACTATCTTCATCACTGTTTAGATTCCCAGATGAGATTTTGAAAACGTCCCATGCTACACTGGCTCTCTTTTGTGGAGGCCCCTCTTCTTCCAAATCTTCAGTTTCCACCTCCTCCACATCCTGGCCCAGCTGTTATTCCTGCTGATCCCATCTCCTTCCATTGTTGCCATTTTTTAAGCACAAAAAAGCCAAAAACTCTCTACACCAAGATAGGTACACCTGATCAGAATAAAGTTGAATGAAGGAAGATTCAAGTAGGAGGAGTGGGTGTGTACTTCATATTCATTTTGCTGAAAAGTGTATTATCTAATGATATTCCCTGCTTTCCTGTTCATGTGATCTTTGTGGTGATTGACATGACCGACATGTCCGCAGTTACCGCGCAGAAGTGGAAATTCAAAAAGAAGTTTAAAGTAGTTTTCTTTAAAATAAGAAACAAAACCACAACTTTTATTAGTATGATACTGAAAATCTACATGAAATCTTGTTTACAATATCATTATATTTGTGCTTCTGAGTTTATGAAAAACACCTAGTATTCGCGATTAGTGACGTTACTTCTGGTGTGGCCACGAACACAGGAAACGCTAAGCCAAACTAGTTTTGTACAAAAAGTATTATAAAAAGAGAACTTTAAAGAGAACATCACTAAACAACTAGTGTCAAACACCAATTAAATATATGTATATATGTGTTTTAGAGTTTCTATAAAACACGATGTATTTGCAATCAGCAATGTCACCGCGATTATTCGTAAAGCTGCAAAAAGCGGAAAAGTTAAGCAAAAGTGATTTTGTTAAACAATTACTATGGACAGACACCTTTAAAAAACAGAGCAGTAAACAACTAAGGCCTGATTACAATGTCGGGTGGACGAGCACAGTCTCGGAACCGAACGACCTCCAGTCGGTGGTCCTGACATCGCAATTACAATGTGACCACACCATGAGCTGTCTCATACTCCCATTTCTCAATGGGAGTTTATTCTGTAGCCATAAACCGGCTGCAGCACAAACTCCCATGGAGAAATGGAAGATTCTGTTAATCCCTGCACCAGGTGGCAGACACCCCTAACTAGAAGCCATGTAAGAAAGGGGGCCCTGCTAGGGGCCCCAAAGTTGCTCTCCGACAGGCTTTCCATGTCGGAAAGCCCGACATGGAAAGCCTGTTGGAAACCAACATCGTAATCCTGACAGCGGAAATGCCGTTCTCAGGGATTACATTGGGCCTCGGACTGGACAATTGGAATGACCGGCTGGTTTCAATTCCCACCACCTACATTGTTATTAGGTAGTCAGAATTGAAACCAAATATGTCAGTCGGAAAGCCTCCGACCTTTCCGACCGACATTATAATCGGCCCGCTAGCGTCAAACATCAATTATAATAGGTGTATATATGTGTTTTAGTGTTTCTATAAAACACTCAGCTCTGCTAACTATGACTGCTGAATTTCTCTGGTTTTGTACAAGTGAAATGTCAGCCTAACTATAACATCCATGTGACCTTTGTTTTTTTCAGTGAATTTCTAAGTTTTTTTAAAATTCTATTTCCTAACTATAACATCCCTGTAACCTTTGTTTTTTTCAGTGAATATCTATCTATCTATCTATCTATCTAGCTATGTATATATATAGATAAATATATCTATATATGTAGATATATCTATCTATATATATATATATATATATATATATATATATATATATATATATATATATATATATATATATATTACATACTGGCGGTCGCCAGTAGGTAGTTATAGTTAGGACCTTGTTTCTATTCAAAAAGTGTTTTTTCTTTTGCCAATATCTTTGGCCCCATTTGATGAATCTTCGCAAAATTTCCAAAACTAAGGGTTCACTCAGGTCAGCTCCTGTCCTGATAGTTTCGAGGTGATTCATCAAGCGGGGGCCGAGAAAAAAGGGGGGTCCCAAAGCGTGTTTTCCCCATGTTAATTTCCATAGGAATTTTGGAACAGGCTACAGCTTGAACAGCTGAAAGGAATTACACCAAATTTGGCCAAAAGGTAGCTCTTGGTTCAGAAAGTGGCCTTTTTTTTAAATGGTGTAAATCCGTTCAGTAGTTGCTGAGAAATTCAAAAAATAAAAATGTATATATCTGAGCACCGAGGAGGATTCGTGAACCCTCCGGAGCACGAGCTTCATTCTGATTGGCTGTCAACACTCCAAACCAGGAAGTGTTGGCAGCCATCTTGTGACTCGGTAACCGAGTCACAAGAAAACAGTACAAAAAAGGTGAAAAACAAGAAAAGGGGGCAGGGTAGAAACACCCTGACCCCCTAGGCCTGCTCAGGGGTCCCACAAGGACCCCCAGGGCCAAAAAAGCATTTTTTTTTTTAAATCGGCCGAATTCACACTGGGTGGGGCCAGGTCTTGGGGGCAATGAGTAAATATATAGCGGGGGCCCATGGGGACCCATGCAGCCCAAGGGTCTGCCACCTCCCCGGGCTATGCTAATTATATGTGGGGGCACGCGGCACCCCTGCAGCCCTGGGGACCGCCACCTCCCCGGGGCTTGTAAAAAAATGCGTGGGGGGACTCCTTTCGTGTAGTTCCTATATAACCTATACAGGATCTGCGCGTTTGGATAACATAAACTGTGGGACTGGTGGCAGACTGATTCTGTGCACCCCCACCGGATATGTTAGCCTGTCTGTATCAGCTTCCTCACAGTGCCTCTTACCAAGGAGAGAATAGATTCTGGCAACCTCAGAACATGACAACCCTGATTCCTCAGAATCGTGGAAACAATATACTACCTTTCGCTCAGTCACTCATGCTCTCTTAGTTTGTCTCAGATAGATACACAGAATAAACAGGCTGGGCGTTTTCAATAAGAATTTATTGAACAGTTGTTATTCTAGTGTAGAATAGATGAGCTGCAACAACTATTAGACAGTAGCAGAGATATATGATTAGAAGTACTACGAAAGTAAAGGGATGGTATAGTTCTACCATCTTGCAGAAATCATGAATATATACAAGTACATAAAACACATGATAAAAAGTGCGTACTCCTACAATGCCTCCCTAACTAGATGTACCTAAATGTACCTAGCATCTGTGTAGGTGTTATGCCAAGAATCCATCTAGGATCTAGTCAACCCCATTACCTGAGAATGAGAGAATATGGGACCCCGTCCTGGTCTCGAGTTGGACACCCCGTGAGGGATGTTAGACCACTGCGAGCTGGAGTGTCTGCATGCAGGAATCTCAGCGTCTCTGGTCAGTGTGTCAGCCGGGAAGTCTCAGTCTCCTCTGTCCTTCCAAGCAAGATGTGATGTATATATACCCATAGGTCTCCCCAGGGGTCCTACCTTGCTGTCTTACTGTGTCGGCCTAAAGGATGATGTCGGGCCTGAACTTTATATAGAGATATTATACAGGAGATGTTAGTCCTGCTGTGCTTCCAAGAAGCCTCATGCATAATGTATGAGATTCGAACTAGGGGGAAACCCGCGTTCTGAATGCAGTGTCGTATCTAGGTAAAAGGTCAGTCCCTAAGAACCGTTATGTATGTAATGTAGGGAAGAATATAGGTGAAAGGTTGCAATGTTACCTGCACCTATATATGGTACCTATATGGAATATAACACTCCTGCCCCCCCATGCTGCCCCGGGGACCACCACCTCCCCGGGGCACTAATTATTTAAATGCGGGTGTCCGTTGCAGACCCCCGGGCCCCGGGGACCACCACCTCCCCGGGGCTTTGCATACGTTGGGAGGGGGGCTGCGCGGCCCCCCTCCTGGAGCCCTCGATGACCCTGGGGACCGCCACCGCCCAGGTCCGGCTCCTGCAATGTCCTGGGGTGACCACCCCCGGGACATTGCCGTTTGCTATGGCAGGGTGGGGGCACGGCTCCCGCCCTGCCATAGCAGACACTGCTTTGCTTCTTGGAAGCAAGAGCAGGAAACCTGCTATCGCTTTCAAGAAGCAAAGCAGAATTGCTTCTGGGCAAGGGGAGATGCATGTTATGTTATCAGTGATGTCATCAGTGATGTCATTTGAGATGTAATCAGTGATGTCATCAGTGATGTCACTGACCATGTCATGAGTGATGTAATATGTGACATCATCAGCAGTGCATTGCGGGGGCGCGAGTTATAGTTACCTCAACTAACTATAACAGCCGAATTTCTCTGGTTTTGTACGAGTGAAATGTCCAATTAACTATAACGTCCCTGAAACCTATGGTTTTTTCAGTGAATAGATAGATAGATAGATAGATAGATATTAACTGAAAAAATCACATATATGTATATATAAATATATATATATATACATATAAATATATACATATATATATCAAATTACAAGTTCAATAAAGCGATCACTCAGAGTATGTACTCACACCAGTTGATGGTTTATTCCAGTAACGCGTTATAATTACAAGTTCAATAAAGTGAGTGATCACTTTATTGAACTTGTAATTTGATACTCTGTCCGGCACGCTCCGCCGGCTGCAGCGATCCTCTGCCATGGGCGAGGGTAGACGGAAGGAGCAACGTTGTTTAGCATACATATATATATATATATATATATACTCACTCTCAAAGGTTAGAAGTTTCAGTTAGAAAATAAAAGTAAAGAACCTTAGAAATTCAATTAAAAAACCAAAGGTTACAGGGACGTTATAGTTAGGCTCACACTTCACTCATACAAAATCATAGAAATTCAGCAGTTATTTCTAGAAGGTTTTTTTTAGCAGTTTTTTAAATAAAAAGCAAATAGGGTAGTAAAAAGGGCAAGGGTGGGGAAATGCAAAGAAGCAACTGGCTTCATTCTTCCAAATACCTTATGTGGTCACTGGAAGCAATTTGAGGAAACATTTTTTGAAAAAGTTTGAAAAACCTTTTAAATTCACTGAAAAAACCAAAGGTTACAGGGACATTACTGTTAGGCTCATACTTCACTGGTAGCAAACCTTAGAAATTCAACAGTTATAGTTACCTAAACTAAGTATAACTTACACCCTCGCAATGCACTGCTTATTACATCAGAATGTAAGTCACTCTTGACAGGGTCAGTGACATCACTGATGACATCATCCACAGAACCACTCACACCCCCATGCAACTTCTCATACACCCACTCACACACCCACTTGCTCAACCACAGAGATACTCACACACCCACTCACTAAACTATACAGGCTCTGACAGAGCCACCCACTCACCTATACAGCTACTAATACAAGCAGTCATTCACCCATGCAATAACTCACACAGCCACACACTCACCAATATAGCTACTCACACACCCACTTCTTCAACTATACAACCACTCACAAAGCCATTCATTCACCTTTACAATCTCTGAACATAGCCATACACTCACCCATTCAACTACTCACACACCCACACAACTACTTACATACCCATTCACACATTCATGCAGCCACTTACACACACACACACTCACCCATACAGACACTGAACCTATAACACAGCCACTAACACACCAACTTACTTAACCAAAAACCAACTCAAGCAGCCAAACACTCACTTAATAGAGCCACTCATTCTGCCACTCGACGACCAATATAGGTACTCAAACACCCTCTCACCCCTCAAAAGAGCCACTCACACTGTCACTCACTCACTGATTTAGCCAGTCACACTCCCACTCAATCACCCATAGAGCCACTTACACAGCCACTCACCCACCCATACTGGCTCTCTCACCCACTCACCCACCCATACAGCTATTTACACACCCAAACAACCACTCATATATCCACTCACACATCCGCTCACTCACCCATAGAGTTACTCACACACAGATTCACTCACCAATACAGCCACTCACCCACTCACTCACCCATACAGCAACTCACACACCCACTTATTTACCCATCCACACTCACACACCTAGTCAGGTAAACATTCAGACAGCCACTCACACACAGATTCAGACACTCTCACAGCTGCTCACATGACATATGTTAGAAATAGTATCACTCATTAGTAGCACAGAAAGAATAGTAATTTAACATATACAGTATCTTACTATATGTCTTTCAGTGTCAGAAAGATTTATGAAACACTTTCACTCACTCATGTACACAGTCTCTCACATACACACTCACTATTCTATACCCCACTTACACACCCACTCACAAACCCATGCAGGTACTCCCACAGCCACTTATCCTAGTATATATGTTTAACGCTCAGTAACTTTTAGAAAAAACTCATGATCACTGGATGATATCATCAGTGATGTAATTTGAGAAATCATCAGTGATGTCATTTGAGATGCCATGAGTGATGTCACAGACCATGTCATGAGTGATATAGTATGTGAGTCTTAAGCAGTGCATTGGGGAGGCATATCTTATAGTTAGCTCAGGTAAATATAACTGCTGAATTTCTCTGGTTTTCTATGAGTGAAATCTGAGTCTAACTATAAAATCCCTGTAATGGTTGTTTTTCAATAAATTTATAAGGTTTTTTAAAATCCTGTTTCCTAACTATAATGTCCCTGCAACCTTTGTTTTTTCCAGTGAAATGTTTTTTAAATGTTAATTCGTAACTATAATGTCAGAGTCCCACAAGCCTTACCTTATACTCGTGAGGCGATCTCGCAGAGGCGACATGAACCACCACCGCCAGTCCCCACCTTACCCTAGTAGATGTGTGAACGCTGACCAGGATGGAGATGGGACCGGGGGTAGAAGCCAGAAAAGGAAGAAACTTGAGGCTGTGTATGTTCCTGAAATCCCTCAAGACACGGGGTCTGTAAAGGAAGAATAAGGGCACAGTTTTTATCTCTGAAGCACCCGCTCCCTTTTAGTCTCAGGACTACTAAATCAAAGCAAAAGGACAGTATGGTTTACCTTGTATGTACACAAAGGAAGATGTCAATAAGGAACAACAAAGAATAAGCGCTCCTGCGCTTCTACCAGGAAACAGAAAGTCTTCAGTGCACTTGTGAGTGCACGTGGAAATGTTCCTGAGTTTCAGTAACCAACAAATAAGGTACCAGCGCTCCTGCGCTTCGAAATCAAAATCATAAAAACTAGCGCTCCTGCGCAAATAATAAAGAGGACTTGACAGCACGCCTGAGAGCACACTCCTGTGCGTGGTGACAGTGAAGAAATGAAAACCAGACTTCAAATAGGGGTAAAGAGACCAGAAAGATGCCTGCACGTAATTGCAGTCTAGTGTCGGGCAAGGTAGGGTAGCTATGCTCCTAGAACCGTCTGCCCAAGAAATAGCTACCTGCAGAAGAAGGCGCGGAGCACAGCAATCCATCCGCTGGTGGCAACGGCGTTAATCCAAAGCGCCGATGTACTGGCTGCGCCAGCTGTTATCCTGGTAACACCGGAAGCGCCGTGACCAGGGTGGCGTCCACTTCCGATCCCTGAAGCTGGACCGCTAACCCGACTCCACATCGTGTAGCCGCGAGCACGCTGCATAAACTTGCGGTCCCGCAGTCGTCCGTAACCATGACATATAACTTCCGTGCAACCTTCTGTTTCTTTTAATACATTTTGAAGGTTTTTTAATTTTATTTCCTAACTGTAACCTGTAACTTTTGAGAGTGGGTGTGTGAGTGGCTGTATGGGTTGTGGTTTGAGTGTGTGAGTCACTGTAAGGGTTTGTTAGTACTTGTGTGAGAGGTCTTGTGGGTGTGTAAGTGGGTGTGTGAGTAGTTGTATGAGTTGGTGACCTTATATGCATTTTGCATCTTCTTCTAGAAATCTGTGATATCATGAATTCTCATTTAGTGAAGAGGACGAGACTACAAAGAGGTAAATCTCCACCAAACAAGAGTCATTACTCTTAACCAGGGCCTGCCTTTGCTAACATAGCACCATGGGCGAATTTAATTTGGCTATCTTGTTGCGCCTTACATCCTCTCCTCAATGCCAAGGATTTCTCTCTAACCTATTCATGCATGTAACAGGAGTTACTGTTATATTCAGTACTTAACTTGCAAAAAATTAAAAAAATTAAATTAAAAATTTAGTTGCCCAAAGTTTTTCTACAGAACCAGAAAGCTTGCAATGCTTGGCCCAGCCGGTGACTGAATTTTGCTGGTGTGCGCAGTTTAAAGATGGCACAACTGGCCTGCATATACCATAACAGTGAGATTCGGTGACCAAGGAGATCAATAAGCAGCCTTTCTGTTAGGGGACCTGCAACCTCAGCTCTGTTTGCAGTGGGCTCCAGCACACCTAGTTTGACAACCCACTCTGCAGGCTTAGCCTGGCAGTAACTTCAGATTACCACAGGTGAGTCCAGCAAAACTAGTTACTCGAGAAACTTGAGTGCTGCAGTGAGGGCAGGGCTAGGCCGGGAGAACAGGGATTTGAAAGATATACCTGGAAGGTCATTTTATTCCTGTAACTACTTATGGTTGTTTTCACCTGCAAGTAACTGCATATAATGTAAAGGTCCACATCACACTTAAAATGTAAGAAAAATGCAAGTTGAAGTAATCGACAGGAAATGCATTTGTTTGAGTTATAAAACTTTTTTGATTAATCCAAGCACTAGGAGGACCTCTGTGCACTTCAAAAACCTGTCTTTGAAGACTCACCCACTTCAAAGGCACAATTGGGTTTAAGTTCTGGATCTCTGATACCACCACTTCAGTGCACTTCTGGATCTGTGAAGACTCTGCCAGGAATAAGGACTGCTGGGCTGCTGTAGGACTGCCACTCGGCTGGAATGATGCTTTGCTGGACTCTTGCCATGCTGTATTGCACTGCAATCTGCTGTTCCTCTGCCTGGGTGAGAAAGACTGGACCTGCATCACTGTAACCCAGAGTGACTCCAAGGGCTTGCTGGCTTGCCTCCTCATTCGAAGTCTCAAGGACATATAAGACTTTCAACCATCCTGCTCCTATACCTGGACTCTGCAATCTGTGAGTCTACCCTGCCAAGTGTTGCCACACCAGTCCTGAACCCTTGGAAGTGGGCCAAATTGTTTGCTCTAGCAGAACTGATGTATCGTCTGCAGCAAGAGTAGAATCAACGCATCGACACTGTTGCGGGAACAGGACTGGTGCATCACCCTCGGAACCAACGCATCGCCTTCAGAAACAATGCATCACCGCGACTGAATAGAGAAACTCAGTGCATCGCCTTCAGAACCGCCCATCTTGGAAGTGACGCATCACCGCTGTTGCATGGAGAAAAGCGAAGCATCACCCCTACTGAGTGCAGAATACTACGCATCGCTTGGCTGCACCCGCATCTTCGTCTACGCAACCAGGATTAAGGTACTTGTGTTCAGCGGGCCTCACTGGGTCCTGTATCTGGCCCACCCTCCACCGTGGTCGGCCTGAACTCTTGACTTTGTCCTGGTTCGCTGCAACCAGATATCCCAAGAAAGCGTTTATTGCTTCTAAGTGCTATTTTACAGTTTGTTCTTTAGAAATTTATATCTCAAGTTCTAAATATTGGATTTTTTGCGTGTTGGTATTGTTTTATTTATTAAACTAAGCCCTATTTTTTCTAACCTGGGGTGGAATCATTTTGTGTGGTGTTTTCACTGTTTCACTGTTTCAAGTGTTGCACAAATACTTTAACTTAAAAACTAATAGAGAGTAACCCTTCAAACGAACAAAGGGAACTGGGTTCAAATAACCGAAAAAAACTATTGTCCCCCTTGTGCTGATTCAATCAATCTTGTGGAACACTCCTATTGTTCTTCTATTATCACATTCATGCATACATATTCAAAATACATAAAACCTGTTTTTGCAAAAGATGTCTCCTCCTTTATTAAAAAATGTTCCTTTTATATTCATGTAACAATGAATCACAATAATTGATATTTATAGACAGAGCCACAGACTCAATGTCAATATTCCAAATAAATATTTCATAAACGTTTTTCATCGATCAATCTTATACTAAGATGTAAAACAAAAACAGAAGGCCTCCTTTGTCATTCCTCCTATTTACACTCATTTAAAAATCACAATATTCATACACTGATTTTTATCTGGGAATCTCTGCACATGAATAACTCTTAATAAACATTTCACATACTATCAAAATCCCATACAAACAATTTTTTAAAAACAGTGAATCAAACCAATGTTCATACAAGTATAGTAAAAGCAAAAGTGTTGACGCGGCGTTTCGGTGGACTTGTCTTATTCTGCACCACCTTCTTCAGGACAAGCTTTTATTTTTAAAAGACAGTTGGGTTCTCTCTATGGGCAGAAGTTTAAAATACAACAGAAAATACTGTTAGAGGACCACCTATTAATGCAAAAATCAGGACTATTTTATAAAACCAATAGTCAAGCCAACACTCAAACCTCTAAAAGGATCCCCTTGTAGTATTCCAAAAATGACTCATTGAACAACTATGAATTCAAATACACTTGTAAAAGTGATACATATTCAATTGATATCCTGGGTTTTTTATTATCACATTTTCTCATTCAACCCGTTTGACCACTATTTCATTTCATTAAACTTTTTTCTGTGTAGAAACAACCATAAAAGTATACAAAAAATACAATACATCGCAAGTAGTTCATAACATAAAAACTCATAAAATGTCATTAAAAAGATAGTACAATTACATCAAATCATCAAGAATTCAGCGCTCCATGGGAACAATTATGCTTTTACGTATATTAAGTGCATTTATAATAAAAAGCGCCACGTTAAAAGAGACCCTAGCATCGCTGAGCTCGGACAAAACGTTTGCTGCAGCAAGATGTGATCCACCACCAAATGCAAGCAAAAGTGGTTTAAGATAGTAAATTCTAAAACCAGTATAAAATTTGCAAAACAACATAAAGTGCACAGTGCTCTGTTTACTTTGTCCATCGCATGGACACGGAAACGTGTCTGAGGGACAGGATTTCATTATGGGAAAAGCAACCAAGTGATGGACAATACCCAATCTTAGTCTAACTAGGACAAAACGATGCATGGGATTGTGTATATAGGTCAGATAATCCTGGCAACCCTCTACTTGGTTAAGCGTTAGATAAAACATAACTGATGGTTTCTTATTCTCACTAACTAGCCGGGTTTCCTCCTATTATTCATATAAGTTTCTCTGATGGATCATTTACTAAGTGATAAAACTTGTAGGGGTTAGTCTGGATTGACATATTAAACATTTTGCTATACACAGAATTAATATAGCTTAGCCAAGGGATCATCATGGCGTTGTGCAATTTAAGACAGTTTTGGATAATTGCTTTGGTAAAGCTGGTTTCCATATAGAATGCCAAAGCAATAGGGGGCGTGATGCTTCTACATCTGTGAGGTACTGTAGTCCGACTTCTCTGTGAATAATCTCAGATGAAGCCAAGGTAGGCAGACAAAGTAAGCATTTAAGGAAACCATTTTCCTTAGTCTGTAAAACTTTACTATTAAAATAACCCTACACCAGCCCCATATGTTGCAATGGACAAAACCCTTGCCTTATAAATTTCAGTCATCTCCTTAACTGGTCTGGAGCCCAGCTTGGCAGAAAATCTAAAAATGCCATGTGTACTTCTGTCCATTTTACTCTTAACATTAATGATTTCACGAGTCCAAGAGCCATTACCAGAAAAGGTAATGCCCAAGTAACAAAATGAATCAAAAGAAGCCACTGGTGATTTATCCAAAAGGAATAATCTACATTTTTTAACCCTGGACCCACATACCATTGTGTAAGTTTTACTTTTGTTAATGACCAGTTTCTGTGCAACAATAAAATCCCCCAAAGCATCCATTAGACGTTGCAACCCCAGAGGGGTCGTGGCCAGCAGGACCGCATCATCTGCGTACAGTAGTACCAGAATGGGGCACCCATCCACTTGTGGGACATCATCATGGACAGTTTGCAAAGTCTGATCCACCCCATTAATAAATAACTACAATAAAATAGGGGCTAAAACACAACCTTGTTGAATGCCACGTTTAACTGCAAAAGTATTAGTGCATTCTCCCAGAGAACCATAACGTACATTGCTTACCAAGTTCTCATGCAGTCTGGCCAGAAAGCTCACAATTGGTCTAGGGGCACCCATACCGAGCAAGGTAGTCCAAAGAGTGGGGTGATCTACTAGATCAAAAGCGCTGCTCAAGTCAGCGAAACAAAGATATAATCTTCCACCTTTGGCACGAGTATACAAGATTCACGCATTGCTCTATAGTCCCTAGGCCTTTCCGGAAACCAAACTGCGCAGGTGAGAGAATTGAACAGTCCCAAGCACATTCTTCTAATCTTTTGAGTAATATCTTGCTCAGCACTTTAACAGGTGAGTCTAACAATGAAATTGGTCTGTAATTTTTGGTGTCTGATTTATTGCCCTTCTTGTGAATAGGAACTATGATAGATGCACCCCAAGTAAGAGGAGGTGTTGATTCTACAGCCATGTTAAAAACTCTAGTTAAAATTGGCGCCCATAAACCAACACTTTGTTTAAAAACATCCACTGGTACCCCATCCGGGCCCGGTGCTTTCCCCCCTTTGCTTTCATTCAGTGCCCAAACCACTTCCTGTAAGGTAATGTCCAGAGGTAAAGATGGATCTATCAACTGGCCCCTTTTTAGAGTGGGCACCGGTCCTGCTACAGGGGGATTAAAGATACCAGTGAAATGCGCCACCCATGCCTCGCAGGTGGCATGCGACAGTAAGTCAGGAAGGGATTCATCCTTTAAAAAAGACGAGTTAACAATATCCCAAAATAACTTACTATCCCCTGTCTCCGCCGCTTGAGTCAGTTTTGACCATGCTATTTCCTGCAATTCTTTTTTCCTTGCTAGAAGTACCTCTCTTTGTTTAAATCTAAGAGATTTAACCGGTAGGCTATCTCTAGGTCGTTTACTGAGGGCCTGCTTCAAATCCCTGGTAATGATGGTGCATGCATGGTCAAACCAGCCTTTGCATTTAGTAGACCCTGTTTTTATTGGGCGGGTTAGGAGGGTATCCATTAAGGTAGTAATACCAATAAAATTGTCAAGAATCTGATTGGGAGTAGCCACCTCATCAAGGCAATTCATAATAAAATTAAAACCTTTAGTGCAAATATCAAACAAGAATTTTGTCTGGTCCACTCCATTCCACTTAATATGCGTCCCATTGGGCCTGGCTGGTACAATATCAGTAACACACCTAGAAGTTATCATACTACGCCTGCCCCAAAACAAGACAGACAAGATTATGCAGTTGTGGTCGCTGAGACCCGGGGAAACTACCCGTAGTGAGGTGCACCACCAGCATGCATTAGCAGATATTAAAATGTGGTCAATAACTGTCGCTGAGTTCCTCCCTATAAACGTTGGAATTAAATTCCCCTTACTGTCGCGGGCACCTTCTAATAATTTTAAATCAAACTTGAATATCATAGAATTCAATCGTTTCCCATAATCATTGTGGGGGAAATGTAAATAGTCGTTCCCTAACTCATCAGACACCCCCCAAACCCGAGTAGTGGAAAGTGGGCATGTATGAATATTAAAATCTCCGACCCATATCAATATAAAACTACTAGCGATGGGTTTAAGTAAGGTCTCCAGTCCCCCGTCAAGAGCTAATGCCACCTTGCCCTGAGTATTGTTGAAGACATTATTATAAAAATTAACCAAAATAATATCCCGGCCATTCCTAAAGGTTAACCAAAGAATTAAAGAGTAGGAATCAATACTTATCTGTCTCTTGAGCCTTACTGTGAGTTTATTTGATATGAGGACTGTAAGTCCCCCTTTTGCTCTTCCCACTGACAATGGCACAGCCTCCAGCCAATATGACATGAAGCCCTCGAAATGGATAGGCTCAGTACTCCATGTTTCTTGGATACATAATATATCCAAGCCATTGACAATCTCCGCCCATACTGGAATACCCAGTTTTTTTGCCAACCCCCCTACATTCCAGGTCGCAATTCTGTAGCCTCCATCTTCGCCAAAGTCACTACAATAAAAAAGTGGTTGATTGTTCATAGCAGATTTAATATGAATAGGGGTTGCTTCATTTCCATGTAGCAATGGAGGGGTTGCAGGGATATTAATACTACCTCTGCCATTACTCTGTCCAATCCCACTAGATTGTAGTGAATTAGATCTAGTGGGTATCACATACATAGGAGCCACTGTATTACAAGAGATGGAAAAAATAGCGGTTGTCATGTATGTGGAATCCACCATATTATTACAAGGAATGGGAGAGGTAGCTAATTCATAAGATTGATTTCATGCAGCAAGTCAGTCAATATCCTGGATGTCACCCAATACCTCAAATCTATTAGATACCAACAGGGGTTGGGACAAAGGATGTACTAATGCAAGGTTATTGCCTATTGGATTACTTCTACTCATCTCAGGGGCGGGGGACCTAAGATGCCTGTAGAAATAGCCCAAAGGCTGCAATAACATGTTGCATTCAGGGTTGAGGTTGTGCACCCAGCTCGTAAGGACACCCTTAGCGCATCTGGGATCCCTAAAATTAATTATAATACAGTCCCCCGCATAGTTTTTCCTCAGGGGGCCTATCCAATGCACTCTCCTGACAAGCAAGATATCATTAGCATTTCTGGCTAGGAAATAGGAGTACCTATTAAGCCAGTGAATCACTCTATTCTTCAGGGAGTCATGAGTTTCTGTTTGACCTTGGCGTAAGGGAGGAACATTAACTATAACTGCCACATAGGGTACACACTCAGGTGGTAAGTGAATAGTGGTGCTGGTTGCCCTTGAGTTGATATTGCTGGCCTCTCCTGCCAGTGGGGCTCGTATATTACCACCATATATTAGGGACCTGCAGCATATTTGATCTAGGATTCACTGGTTGCGCATGATCCCTGGGAATACCACCAAATAGAGCTCCTGTATCCTTTGGCATAAAGAAGATGTGGGATTAACCTTTGGAGCGAGTGTTGGTGTACATACAGTAAATACAGGTTCCCTAATATGACCCTCTTTAGGTTGTCCTATCGGGGGTATATGGTGGTGTGGCCCAATCTTGGATACTTCAATTGCTAGGGCCTCTAATTTCTCTACGACTGGAGCCAATAGAGCTTCTAATCTGGAAGTAATCCCGCCAATAGCAATGCCCATTGACTTCCTCCAAAATCTCCTGGGGTAAACCCAATATCAGTGCCAGATGGGACAGGAGACTTGAGTGTATGTGATCCTTTAGAAGCTTTCATCGCAACAGAGGTGTTTTTACATTTCCTTTTCCTTTTGGGAGTAGGGGGGCTAACAGAAGCTATACTAGGAGATGGTACTATCTCATAGTTTAGTATGGTATTCGGGTTATCAGTAGCCCCCAAACCATTATCACCCCCGATTGCACACTCATTTGCTGGGGGTATTGCCATAGTATCATTTGGTGTAACAGGGGCCCCACTCCCGCAACCAGACCCTCCACCAATTGAAAGACGACGCTCAACATTGTCTATCTCCTAGGTAATCACATTTACTGCCCTCACTAGGTATGAATCGACGGTTGCCCGACCAGTATCACATGTTGGCGGAATATTAGCTGTTTTGTGCTTACCCATAGCTTCCAAAAAGGCAAAACGGATAAAATATAAATATGAGTAAGCAACAAACAACAAACAATCGTAATAACAAATGATCGGATAGTCCGGAGATGTGAGCCCAGATTAGTGTTGGGAGAGAGTACGCTGCACTAGTTCGGTTGCGGATCACAGATGCAGCAAATGTTCGAACACTCAGCCCAATCTGTAGTAGTCAGATGGTAAGGTCCCGATAAAGTCGCATATACTCAAACAATGGTCAAATCGGTAACAGTACCTTACGAAGGGCGTCAGGGGGCTGGCCCAGCCTGGCCCTCTCCGGTCAGTGACAGGAAAGGACGGGCCGGCACGTGTCTCGTGCTGCGGAGGTCTTAGGCGCTTTTAAGCGCGAGATTGCGGGCTCGCTCCTCCCTCCTGGGAGAGCAAAGGATGCTGGAACTTGGAGTCCCCCAGCCGCTGGCCACAACAGACAAAGAGTGCGTCCCGCACTGCAGAGGTCTTAGGCGCTTTGAAGCGCGAGATTGCGGGCTCGCTCCTCCCTCCTGGGAGAGCAAAGGATGCTGGAACTTGGAGTCCCCCAGCCGCTGGCCACAACAGACAAAGAGTGCGTCCCGCACTGCGGAGGTCTTAGGCGCTTTGAAGCGCGAGATTGCGGGCTCGCTCCTCCCTCCTGGGAGAGCAAAGGATGCTGGAACTTGGAGTCCCCCCGCCGCTGGCCACAACAGACCAAGAGCGCATCCCGCGCCTCGTAGGTCTTAGGCGCTTTTAAGCGCGAGATTGCGGGCTCGCTCCTCCCTCCTGGGAGAGCAAAGGATGCTGGAACTTGGAGTCCCCCAGCCGCTGGCCACAACAGACAAAGAGCGTGTCCCACGCTGCGGAGGTCTTAGCCGCTTTTAAGCGCGAGATTGCGGGCTCGCTCCTCCCTCCTGGGGGAGCAAAGGATGCTGGAACTTGGAGTCCCCCAGCCGCTGGCCACATCAGACAAAGAGTGCGTCCCGCGCTGAGGAGGTCTTAGGTGCTTTTAAGCGCGAGATTGCGGGCTCGCTCCTCCCTCCTGGAAGAGCAAAGGATGCTGGAACTTGGAGTCCCCCAGCCACTGGCCACAATAGACAAAGAGCGCGTCCCACTATATTATCGGTCAAAACACTCACTTGAGGTATGTTGTCTTAGCCACAAATAATAAATCTCATTGTGGTAGGAAAACTCCAGGAGATAGATGTACCGGTAGTTACGTCCGATTATAATCTGAATTAAAGAGAATACATGTCGAAGTTACTGACATGTATTTTAAGAAAATCATACCTAGTTTGATAAAAGGCAAACAGTTCTAACAATTTGCTTACCCTTATTAGTTCCAATTTTCACTGGTTTACACACTTTCCTTTCATCAATGAGGAAGCGTGCGTTTATTTTAAAATTTCTGGTCACCGTATTTCAGTAATTTCCCAGAGTATTCAGTGACGTATCATAGTTTTCGGCAGCCATCTCTGTAACATATAAATTACAAATAAGTATAGATGTGTGATATAATGCCTTTTTCTAGGAGTGTAACATTTCTAGCTAGTATATTATTAGAGGTTTATCATGTAATTTACTTTGCTTCAAAGACATGCTATTTTAAAGACATGTCTGGTTAAGAAGACAACTCAACTTTTACTCCATGTACAAAGTATGTATCCTAAAAATACATACAAAAACTTTTTTATAATAATAAAAGTTCCTATGGGGAGCAGCCCTCCACTTAGCTGAACCAAATTAGTCACTAAACTATATCACGATAACTCTAAACGGCATAAATTATCGCAGTGTCATATCCACTTACTGCTTCTATTCTTTAAGTATCCTCGAATGCGAGTTGTTCTGGCAAAGATCAGTTGTGGTCTGAGTTTCCTAGTTATATATGCTCCATTTCCCGCCAAATGATTGAGTTAATTGCTTCCGGGTTCATGCCAGTGGGCGTGAACTCCATCATCAAAAATCTGGTGGCCATCTTAGACTGTGTTTACTTATGATCAGGTCTATTGCCTCAGATATTTAACAGTATTGGTTTCAAATCCAAATTAGGCTCAGCTTGTTTATACCAACACTAGAAATGATGAGGCATGTTTGATCATGAAATTTTAACCAATCCTCAACTTGTGTGTCGCTTAGAGTGGTTCAGTCCCCAAACTACCCCTCAGGAATCCCGCTGTATATCACTGATATCAACGGCGGCCATCTTAAAAGGTCTAGTTTGATGACCACAGAAACATGTAGCTAGTCTCTACTGCTCATTCAATAATGTTAGGAGTCATATCTTCATTAATCTGACACTTAAATTAAACTTATAAATTGCATTAGAATCTATACTATCTAGGTGGTGACAATCAGTTAGTGTATGAACCTATTCATTTGAAATATTGGCGCTCATGCGGAATGGGGTAAGCAAACGGGATGAAACTTTATTTTAAAATTCTCTCCCATTCCTCCCTATTATTTAACCCATAAAGGTATGTTTTAAATTTACTCATGTAGTATTGTTCCCTACATTTCCTCTTTTTATCAATGTTTCCGCCTCTTTTGGTACCAGATATTCTCTCCAGTATGCACCATTTTATATCTTCTAACCTATGGTTATGTTCTAGCCAATGTTCCGTTAGTGGTGCATTTCTTTTACCTGTTCTTAAGGCTGACCTATGTTCGTTGAGGCGTAGTCGCATTTCTCGACCGGTCTCGCCGACATAGCCTTTGTTACAGGGACAAATAAGTAGGTATATCACATTTCTTGTCTTGCAATTTAACATAGCATTAAAAGTATGTTTAATTCCATCTTGTTTTATCTCTTTTTCTGTTATAACCAAACTGCAATTAATGCAAGATTTACATGAGTAATTACCTATTATTTTCTTGTTATCTATACCAACCTGAGATGTTTGTTTGGGTTCTCTGTAGGTATGGACAACACAATGCCTGATGGTTCTGTTCCTTCTGTATGCAAATAGAGGTTTTTCTATTGTTACTGTGTTCCTATCTGTCAAAAGGGACCAATTTCTATTTATTAGATTCTTTATTTTATTGCTCAGACCTGAGTAGTTGGTCACACAGACAATCCGATCCATATCTGTGCTTTTTTCTGTCCATTGTTTTCAAAGAAAATCTCTCTATTAAAATATTTTGCCCGCTTGTAGGCCTGTTTAATGATCTTGTTAGGGTAGCCCCTACATTTTAATTTTTCTTTCAGAATCTCAGCATGTCTCTCAAAGTAAAGTCCATTCTGTTCGTACAGTTCCTCCTCAAGCGGAGAAACTGCCCATATGGTATATTGTCTTTTCGGCATCATTGATGAAAGGAAAGTGTGTAAACCAGTGAAAATTGGAACTAATAAGGGTAAGCAAATTATTAGAATTGTTTGCCTTTTATCAAACTAGGTATGATTTTCTTTAAATACATGTCAGTAACTTGGACATGTATTCTCTTTATTACAGATTATAATCGGAAGTAACTACCGGTACATCTATCTCCGGGAGTCTTCCTACCACAATGAGATTTATTATTTGTGGCTAAGACAACATACCTCAAGTGAGTGTTTTGATTGATAATATAGTGGCCAAACGGGTTGAGTGAGAAAATGTGATAGTAAAAAACCCAGGATATTAATTGAATATGTATCACTTTTACAAGTTTATTTGAATTCATAGTTGTTCAATGTCTCATTTTTGGAATACTACAAGGGGATCCTTTTAGAGGTTTGAGTGTTGGCTTGACTGTTGGTTTTATAAAATAGTCCTGTTTTTTGCATTGATAGGTAGTCCTCTAACAGTATTTTCTGTTGTATTTTAAACTTCTGCACATAGAGAGAACCCAACTGTCTTTTAAAAATAAAAGCTTGTCCTGAAGAAGGTGGTGCAGAATAAGACAAGTCCACCGAAACGCCGCGTCGACACTTTTGCTTTTACTATACTTGTATGAACATTGGTTTGATTCACTGTTTTAAAAAAAAATTTGTATGGGATTTTGATAATATGTGAAATGTTTATTAAGTACTATTCATATGCAGAGATTCACAGATAAAAATCAGTGTATGAATATTGTGATTTTTAAACGAGTGTAAATAGGAGGAATGACAAAGGAGGCCTTCTGTTTTTGTTTTACATCTTAGTATAAGATTGATCGATGAAAAATTTAATGAAATATTTATTTGGAATATTGACATTGAGTCTGTGGCTCTGTATATAAATATCAATTATTGTGATTCAGTGTTACATGAATATAAAAGGAACATTTTTTAATAAAGGAGGAGACATATTTTGTAAAAAACAGGTTTTATGTATTTTGAGTATGGATGCATGAATGTGATAATAGAAGAACAATAGGGGTATTGCACTAATACTTTACACATTGCCTCTAATTTAAGCCTGACTGCTCTATGCCAAGCTATCAGAGAGTGAACATAGGTTAATTTAGGGTTGCCTTCTTCTTACCCTGACTAGGATTGTGGTTGCTGCCTGACTTGAGCTCATACCCTAGTCAACCAACAACCCAATTTCGAACACTACCCTATTCAGAACGTCTTGAATTCTGGTGAGAAGATGGGAGGCAGGCACAAGTAGGAAGAGTTGTATCCCAGTCTAGACAAAATCAAGGCCTGGACTACTATCTGCTTCGTGAAGGTAGGAAAAAATGGAAGGAATTTGTGTAGAAGACATAGATGATAAAAGAAGGCAGATTAGATTGTGCTAGTTTGAGTGGTCAGCAAGAGATCTCAGTTCATCCAGAATCCCAGATTGTGTACTCCAAAATCCCGTATGGGTGAAATCCCAAGTTTCTAAGGCCACCAGAGGGCGAACGACCTTTACAACGCGGCCGTTACACCGCGGTACGTTTACATTGCGGTCAATACAACGCAAGTCGTTACAACGACTTGCGCTGGATGGCGCTATACACTAAGGAATAGTATGATTTACTATTCCAACACTTTCCCTAATGTTACGTAGGATGGAGTTGGAATAGTAAATCATACTATTCCTAAATCCAGTGCCCTCCAGCGCAAGTCGTTGTAACGACTTGCGTTGTAATAACTGCGATGTAACGTACCGCGATGTAAATCATTGCGTTATAACGTCACATATTCCCACCAGAGGACCAAAAACAGGTCTATTCCCCCAGCAGTAACATTTCTGTCTTGTCCATGATGTTTTTAAGGAAGCTATTGTTAATCTATCGTGTGTTCATCATATCAAGTGTGGAGTGTTGTGTAATATTGTACTACCTTAACCCTTTAGCTGCTGGGTCTTCCACCACCCCCTCTACCCCCACCCACACCCATAACCCATCCCGTCAGCGCCCCCCGTGCTGAGCCCTTTTTTGGCTACTTAGGGTAGTTCACACTTGGGGCTCCATAACTTTAGTTTCCACATAAGGTTTCCATGCCAAGTTTGTGTATTCTCCTAGAGGGGCAGAGATAAATATAGCTAAAGTTTGGGTTTTGGGGGAAACATAGGGAAAAAGTGCTCTGGATAAAAGTGTCTGTTTTTTTTTTTAAATGGCATCGACAAATGGTTTGCTGTGATAAAGTCACCACCCCCCCCCCCCCCAGATTTCAGGGACGTGCAGAGCTAAATAAAGAAACTCAACTTCTTTACCATAGTTTTGGCATTTGTCAAAGAGGTGGCCCATTTCTCCTATTTTTTGTGCTCTCAACCTACTTTAAGGTAGGTATGTAGAGTGAAAAACGGGTAACAAGGAAACCTATGTATTTCCGAAATGGGTGCAAGATATGGAGTTTAGGATTTATGGTTATTTGTGCATTTCTGAATTTGTTGAGACCCACACTAGCATATGATTTAGAGAGTACTTTTCAAAATGTCTTCTTTCTTACACACTGCCTTACATTTGGAAGGCACAAATGCAGTGAAATTCTGTTGGTAATAATAACAAATAGCTTACTATTCTATGCTCCCGCATATCTTCTGATAAAAATGGTACCTCACTTGAATGGGTAGTCCTAGTGCCCGCGACAAGAAATGGCCCAAAACGCAACAAGAATACATCACATTTTTCCACTCAAAATGGACCCTTTTCATGCAAAGTGTGTAGCTGTGGATTTTGGACCCTTGCTAAGCTGGAACCTAGGAAAACCTAACAAAATTGTACATTTTTTAAACTAGAAATCTAGAGAAATCCAGAATGGGGTGACTTGCATGGCTCTCACCTGGTTGTTTTACCCTGAATCCATTGCAAACCTCAAACTTTGATTAAAAAAAACACATTTTCCTGACATTTCTGTGATGGAAAGTTCTGGAATCTGCAGGGAGCCACAAACTCTGTTCCACCCAGCATTCCCCTAATTCTTCCGATAAAAATGACACCTCACTTGTGTGGGCAGGCCTGGTGCCTGCCACAGGAATGGATCAAACCAATGTCAATGGGAGCCCTAGCGTGGGAACTCATTATGACCTCAGTTTGAGCCATTTCTGCTGCGGGCATTAGGCCCAGTCACAGAAGTGGCACTGCATTTTTATTGGCATAAGTGAGGCAATGTTGGGTGTTAGGAATTATGTGTATTCCTGATGATTCTGGAAGTTTCCATCACAGAAATGCATGATTTCAGGTAAAACAATATTATGGGTTAGCCACACTCTCCTTGCCCGTGTGTAAAAACAACCCCCAAAAGAATCAAATGTCCTCTCGCTTGCCATTGAGATGTGATGCTTTAGTCCGCAGAGGAGCAGAAAGTCCATTGAGGTCTTAGGGGTAAGGGTGGGACCTGATGTTAGAATGGGAAAGATCCACCCCATTATTTTATAAAACATATATATTGCTGCCATACAGTGGGCTTTCTGTCTCTCACAGGGGGCATATCAGGGGCAATTACCCCCCTCTGCTCCCCGATGGCCAGAAAGACTGTTGCCCCATTTACTTGTGGTGGGGGCTTGGCATGCCCATGCTGGGCATCCCCCATCCCTAGTTTTAAACAAATCCTTGGTGTCTAGTGGACTTTCTGCCTCCTGGATGGTGCAGATTCGGGGTAATAGCCCAATCTGCCCCTCAAAGGGGGCATTAGCAGACTGTTACCCCATTTAGTTTGGGTGAGGGTATGGCCATAGCTGTGGTGGGCAGACACCACCCCAATATTTAAAAAAAGAAACCCTGGTGTTTAGTGGGCTTTCTGCGCACCCTAAGGGGGCATATTTGGGGTTAATTACCCCAACTGCCCCCGAGGGGGACAGAAAGAGTTTCCCCATTTTCTCGATATGGGGGAAAAGCCATGCCCATGCTGGGCAGTCCTCACCCCTATATTTAAAAAAATATCCCTGGTTTCTAGAGAGCTTTCTGCCCCCCCCAGGGCAGATCGGGGGTAATTACCCAATCTTCCCCAAAGGAGGGACAGAAAGACTGTTGCCCCATTTAGTTGGGGTGGAGTCATGGCCATGCTCATGGGAGGCAGCTTCCACCCCTGTATATTATTTTTGATTCCCTGGTGATTAGTGGACTTTCTGTCCCCCCAGGAGGTGCTTTGGGAGTATTTACCCCATATGCCCATCAGGGCAGACAAAAAGACTGTTTGCCCATTTAACTGGGGTGGGGGCATAGCCATGCCAATGCTGTGCAGCCCCCACCCATATATTTAAAAAAGAATGCCTGGCTTCTAGTGGGCTTTCTGCCCCTGGGGAGCAGATTGGGGGGAATCACCCCATCTGCCCTCCGGGGGGGGGGCATAATGTCTGTCACTAAATGTTTTGGTGGTGAAGGCATGGCCATGCCCTTAATGGCAGCCCCAATCCTCTATAATTATTTAATAAAACAATGCTAATGCCTAGTGGGCTTTCTTCCTCACACAGGGGAGGGGGCAGATCTAGGGTAATTATTCCCATTCACCCGCCAGGAGGGGCAGAAAGACTATCTCACTAATTGGGTGAGGGCATGGCTATGCTCATGGTGGGCAGCCCCACCCTATATTAAAAAAACTAGACATTTCCTGATGTTAGTGGGCTTTCTGCCCCCAAGGGCTGCAGATTGTGGTTAATCATCCCATCTGCCCTCCAGGGGGCAGAAAGACTGTCATTATACTTTTTGGTGGTTGGGGCATGGCCATGCCCATAATGGGCAGTCCCCACCCCCTACAATTATCCTAATAAAACAATCCTGGTGTCAAATGGGCTGTCTGCCCCCTACAGGGGGTCTGATCAGGGGTAAATGCCCCCTCTGCCCTTCAGTGGGGCAGAAAGACTAATCTGCTACTTGAGTGGGGGAGCACAAGCCCTTGCCCAAGGGGCCACTCCCCCGAAATCCCTGGATGCTTATGGATGGATCCGTGCTTATGGATTGCTCTCCTATGGTGATCCTCAAGCCGGGGTCCACTGCATGTAGATGTCATTGGAAAGGGGAGATTCTAACCTTTCCAACAATACCTCTCCCACCCCAGCCAGTGCTCAAGGGGCTGTGATATGCCCCAGAGCACTGATGCAGTGAAAGAACAACAATTTCATCAGCTCATTTTGCTTTCAACTTATTGTAATGACGTCACTGTGCCCTGTGTGCTGATCATCATTACACTAAAAAAACTCTGACTGTTTGGTAAGTTCTTCCCGAGCAGCCAGAGTTTAAAAAATATTAAAGGACTTCCTCTGCTGCCCTTCGCCAGAGTGGCTTTTAGGTGCCTCCCCAGTACTTGGGAGATAATGCGGCCATTGGCCGACGGCCGAATCTATAGGGTTAATACTGTAGTCAAAAATTTGAGGAGAAAAATGTTGACAAGTACGTATGTATTGGCTTAGTTCAAAGCACCAACACAAATTAGAAATCCATGGGACTGCTATCCGTACATAATCCAATAAGCAATACTTTTTGGGGGCTGATTTCGGGTCATTATTAGTCCCTCTAGATGAGTTCAGGGACACAGTAGAAAGTGAAACCCTCTTTCTGTATATGGATAACACACTCAAAATAACACTAGGAAATGCTGGATAAAACTTTACAATGTTTTTTCTAAAACCCAAGTCTAATACATAAAATATGAACAGTAACCACACAGAATATCAAAATAAATGCAGCAATGCATGACATAGCCAGCCAAAATAATATAAACATTCCTGACATGTGAAAGTCAAAGTTTTACATGTCTTAGGTAAATAAAATCATACGTGCAGGAAAGTTATGCATTCATCATATATAAATCATAATTTGATAAGAACGGTATAAAAAGAGAATAAAGCAATTAACTCAGAACGTCATCACGAGTTATAGATAATCCCCCAATTCAACATTGATAGAGTAGGGGATTCCTTACTGACAGTTCAATTTTGATGGAGCACTAGGATTATAAATAATCGTACCTACATTTCATCAACAAGCATAGTTGATCATAACATACATTGAGTGGTCATCCAATTCATCACTAGTGGTGTTACAAGGATCTGAAGTGCATGGTGCTGACTTGTGAGTTTGTGGGTCGATAGGGCCACCCAAGTTATCAAAAGATTATAAATTGTAGCAAAGAATAGAAAAAATAAGGGAGGGCTCCTAGAGATACCAAACATTAGCCTCTAAAATTTGCAATAATTCAGAAAAGCTATGGTGCACATTCCAGACATGGTTAGAAAATTCCTAGCATCCTAACACCCTATCACTGCTTCTAAGCTCTATGCCAAAATTTAACAGAAGCATAAAATAGCAAGCCTATAATTTGAGTTTCTTGAGATGGATCATACAGCATTCCTTTTCTCAGTAAGAAATTGCTGTTTAGCTATTCTCTATCACAGCCCTTGCCTGGGAATGATAAGCAGTATCGGGCTGAAGGACACTTTTCTGCACTGCTCTTAGGTCCCGAGAGGAACCCTTAGCTGATGCTGGTTTTGCAGCAAACCGGAGTGACCTCTGGCCTGATAGTTCTGTCACAAAGACTCTCCAAACTATGTCCAAATACAGGGGTATTTACTGCACCTGATTGCTGATTTTTTATCTTATGCTTAAAAAACTGGTGACACTACCATCCCAACAAGACAAAATAAGTGGGGTATAAAATGCACCAATTCGATTCACATGTAGACATTTCAGCCTCCACTGTAAGCATTCATATAAATATGATAGTGACCATAACATAAACATCCAAAATATGTCAGCCTAGGTAGGAGACAGACATGATGCTAACACTTCTGTGTGTGTCTAAACTTCACACTTTCTACTAGAAAGAGATGCAAGAGTCTGCAGGCAAGCACAGGGTTAAAATAGAAGCGATTTAAACAGGCCCTGTTACAGTGTTCATAACATCAGTAAATCAAAAGGGCCCCTATGTAGATTGTTTTAGTAATGGAAAATGTACCACCTGTCTTATTGATACAGGTGTGAGTTGCTCAACTCTAAGAACTTCTGAGTTCCCCACCTTAACTCTCTCAGGCATGGTCAATAGATGCAGTTGGTAGTTCTAACTAACTAGTTTCTCACAATATGTCTGATCCTGTAGCCATCTCTCTGGGACCTATTAGTGATAAACTTTGCTTTTTGTTTAGTCCAGCTAATCCACTGGGCAGGGACATCCAAATTACACCATATTTTGTACTCCGGATGGTGTGTTCCTAAATGTACCCCTACAGCAAGAAATGTAAGTGCTCACACTACTGTGTGAACTTACCAACCCCCAGAGTGATGAAACTAAAACTGCCAGGTCTCCCAATTGGTTTCATGGGTACAGTTTACATTGTGGTTCATAAGAGCCAATGGTGTGGAGTTTATATCATTGATAGAACCAATGAATGTGAAGGTTGACCCACATCAGAAGTTACACAGGATACCCCAATACCCACTGATACCTGAGGTGGAGGAAAGACTCCGCCTGTAAAAGTAGACCTGATTAAGCAAGGGGTTTTTATTGTTTATTGTCAGTAGATTTATTACTCGATTTCTGATAATCAGCAAGGCGGGCAAGATTAACATGTACAGATTAGTTCAAGATATTAGAGTGATTAATAATGTGGTTATCCCAAGCTTCCCTGTGGTCCTCACCCCTACCACCATCCTGTTTTTGCATTCCCGCGAACTCCCAATGGTTCACCTAGGTTGATCTCTGTTCTGCTTTTTTCCATCCCCATACATGAAGAGAGTCAGTATCTGTTCTCGTTCTCATTTTGAGGAACTCAACTTTTGTAGACTTGTCTTCCTCAAGGATTTACTGAATCCGCTTTTATTTGTTCATAAGTCCTAAAGAACTGCAATCTAAATGGATTTCCTACACCTCCTCATTGAATTGGTTAATAAAGGACATAAGGCTTCAGAGTAAAAATAGCTGTGCTGCCTTCCCCAAATGCGGTATCTTGGTCATGAATTTTCTTCTGTTAATGGCCACCTGTCCTCTGATGAAAGTTGAAGCCACTCATAAGTTGTACCATCCTATGCCTGTCTCCTAGTATGTTCTTTTCTGGGCATGGCTGGGTATTGTAGACAGTGGGCCTCCATTATCCATTTACCTCGTGGGGGCTTCTCTTCTGCCTTCCAGTGCTAAATGAATGAAAGGAAGGTTTCCTGTAAAAGTATTCTGAAGCTTTCCGATACCACTATAAATGACATACTTGGCAACTGAAATGCAATAAAGTTAATTGCTCAGAGTTACAGTGTGGCAGTGGAATGTAGGCACTTTTACTGCCATAATCCTGGCCCGATATCTTAGCCGCCTTACCCTATGATTACTACATCCTGCAAACAAACCGTCCTCTTGGCAAGGTGGGCGGCGGAGTGGCGGCTATTATCCACAAGAGCCTGACTTTTATGGCCCTTATCCCACTTTGCCTCCCCGCAGCAGATAATATTGTTATCAAATTTGAGTCCGAATCGGCACCACTGATCTGCGTATTACTTTATAGGCCCCCTCAACACATGCCCCTATTCCCCCAATCTTTGGGAGAACAAATCGCACACCTTGTCACAAATCATACCAGAATTCGCCTGATTGGCGAGTTCAACTATTGGGCTAACGATCCTCAAGGAGGGCCTCACTCCAATGAGTTGACTGAATCGTTGGAAAACATGAACTTCACTCAGCAGATCTCTTCTGCCACCCACCTAAAAGGTCACACCCTGGACCAACTGTGGACCACCAAACTGGCGGTATCCGATCTATCCGTCACACCGTGCATTTGGTCTGATCACCACTTGATTAAATTCACTCTACTACATCTGACCACCAGTAAAATCCCTACTAGTAGGGGGGGTATGGCGAGGAATTGGAAGGCCATCGATAATGCCGTATTTATCACAACGCTGGTCAACACAGCTCCTCACCCTACGCCCGACGTCAACCTCCATGTGGAGAATATCTCGGCCTGGCTTCTAGCAGCTAGCAATGAACATGACCCATTTAAACAAATCAGACTGACCCGCCACCATGAGGCGCAAAAGTGGTTTTCCCCAGACTTAAAACAACAGAAACTCTTCCTCCGCCAATCTGAAAGAAAGTGGAGGCTGGACTATTCGCTGGCCCAAAAAACTATCTATTTACTGGCCCAGAAGGAATACAAAAAGGCAATCTCCTTAGCTAAGGCAGCCCATTTTTCCTCGAGAATCCTATCTGCTAACAATAAATCTAAAGAAATTTTTACTATCGTAGACGAATTATCCAATCCTGAGAGAACTCTTAGTAAACCCATTCCATCACAGGATCTTTGCGACTCCCTGAACAAATTTTTTATTGATAAAATCGCCGATATCAAAGCCAGTATCCCCTCCCATACGTCACCTCAGGTTATCCCCCTTGCCTAGAAACCCCCACTCCTTAACTGTTTTCCATCAATTGACACAGCTATCCTGGGTGACCTACTAGTAAAAGTTAGATCTGGCTCCCCTATGGACCAATGTCCCCCTCATATTTTAAAAACAGCTTTCTCCACCGTTTCGGCCCCAGTCCTTGCACTACTCAACAATTCACTGTCCCAGGGCGTTGTACCTAACTCCTTTAAGGAGGCTATAGTGGTCCCTCTCCTTAAAAACCTAGTGCAGACCCCAAGATGCTGGGTAACTACCGCCCAATCTCTTTGCTCCCTATCTGGCCAAATTACTTGAAGCCCACGTTGCTAAATGCATGTCCAACTTTTGGAACAATCTGAGTTCCTTGACCCACGCCAAGCGGGCTTCCGTCCAGCCCACTCCACAGAAACTGTCATATTGGCAGTCCTGGACTCCTTACGAGGAAAGGCGGACAAAGGTTCTCCTCAGGCCCTGGTACTGTTAGATCTCTCGGCCGCATTTGACACGGTCGACCATAATATACTGGCAGACTGTGTCAGAGAGGCAGGCATTCAGGGCCTCGCCCTTAAATGGATGATCTCCTTCCTGGAAAACCGCTCTCAGGCCGTCCGTACTGGCCAGTTCACTGCCCCTAAACTTAAAACCACTTGCGGTGTTCCTCAGGGCTCTGCGCTTTCTCCGCACCTATTCAATCTCTACCTTCTTCCTCTGATTAGATGTCTGAAGGAAAGAAGGGTGGACACCTTTAATTATGCCGACGACCTCCAACTTGTGTTTACTATCGACAACTCTTCCCAGTCAATCTCTGATTTTCAATCCACTATGACATTCATCCGTCATTGGATGGATCACAACCACTTAAAATTAAATCCAGGAAAACCGAACTGGTCCTGACAGGTGGTGCCCATAACCACTGGGGCCCACAGTACTGGCCCAATGAATTAGGTCCTCTCCCAGTCCCCTCATCCTCAGTGAAAAGTCTAGGAGTCACCATTGGTAATGACCTCTCCTTAAAATCGCATGTAGGTACCGTTATTTCCACTTGTTTCCTTCAGCTACGCAAAATTAGGAAGATAAGTAGGCTTTTGACTCAGGCAGCTCTGGTACAGGTGCTGATGGCGTTGGTAATATCACGCTTAGACTATGCCAATGCAACTTACCTTGGTCTTCCACTTGGCCTTACTAAACGGTTGCAAATGGTTCAGAACCAAGCAGCCAGACTGATTTATAAACAACCCAGATGGCAACATGCATCCCCCTTCTTAGGAAACTGCACTGGCTCCCCATTCCCCAGCGCTGCATGTTTAAAGTGGGATGTCTGGTGTTCAAATCTCTGAACGGCCAGAGCCCCAAATTCATAAATAATCTTATCTCCCGTTACACTCCTTCACGCAACCTACGTTCGGCACAGCTCCAACTGCTGACGGTCCCTACCTTTAAGCTAAAGCGCCAAGGGGGTTGCAGGTTCGCAACTCTTGCCCCCGTCTATGGAACTCCATCCCCTGGAAATCAGGTCAAGCGCTAGCTTGCTGAGTTTCAGGAAAAGCCTCAAAACCTGGCTCTTTATTCAAGCTTATGAATGATCTGTCTCCGGGTTGGCCAATCCCCTAGCAATCAGCGCCAAGAAACCAATCGGTGTACGTGCGCTCTATAAATACTTGATAAGATAAGATAAGATGACCTAATGAATAGAGCATGTTTGCAGGGCTCTCTTACAGGTAGTCCAGTCCGAGTTTACACTTATTAATGAAACATATAACATATTCAACATGTATTTACAATTGTCTTTCCTGCATGAACAACTTAATGGTACTAATATTAAGGACTTTAATATATGACATTACCAATGTTGGAATGATACATGGTCTGCACTCCTTAAGGCAGAGGGCTTTGCCTAACGGGATGGACTGTTCTCCAGTGAGAAAGACAGCATTGATTTTCATAAAGTGGGCCTCTGTCCAGCGTGGAACAGCAGAAGAAAGTCCTGGAGTTGGAATGCTACCCAGAGCGATGGCTAGCACTTTAAACTATTTGCAAATATTCCTCTGATCGCAATTGGTGTGTAAAATAGGTGAGATGGCCCTGACGGCATTTGAATCTGTGACCTGTCTGTGTCCCACTTTGTGGTGCCATTGTTGATTTCATAGATCGGTTCTTTTGACAGTCTGTTAACATCCGTCTTACTACAGCACAAACAGAGTAATGACAGCAGAAATGTCTATTTTGCAATAGAAATTGCATGTGGATTAGGGAGACTCTTCGACAAAGTCGGGCCATACAGTGAGAGGAAGACACCATTACAAATGCAATTATGTTTGATGCCGTACGAGCTCCTACGGACATAGAATAGTGAGGATGTTAAGCCCAGAGCCAGGGTAAAGCTTGGAATTAAGATGAGAAGAACCTGAGGTGCACTGCCGGCCACCTGCAGTGTACTGGCCTTTGTAGGGATGTCCAACTATGAAGCCAATGCAACATGCTCTCTTGGTGTCTCACTGAGACAAGTGCATTTGTTTTGCAATTACCAAAGTCTGTGGTAACCTGAAGGCTACAAGTCTGAATCCCATAAGGGACGATATATATTCAAAGTCTATGTAACGAGAACTCTTAGGTTAGGACATTAAATGAAGTGGAAGATCGAGGCAAGATACATTGGGGCATATTATCAAGCCCCTATCGCCACCACAACGTCACTTTTTGTGACGTTGTGGTGGCGATAGGGTCAGCGCCCTATTATCAAGGCAGCGTTAAGCCACTTAACGTGGCTTAAAGCCACGTTAAGTGGCTTAACGCTGCCTTGATAATAGGGCCCCTTTCACGCTAAACTTAGCGTGAAAGGAGCGTGCAGTGGGTGTTGCGGTGGGAGTTCCACTGCAACACCCATTGAAGTCGACGCTGCCACCTATTATCAAGTTTGGCGATAATAGGTGGCAGCGCCGAACTTAAGACCAGAAAAATCCTGGTCTTAAGGTGGCGAAACGAGGAGAAATGCTTTATTTCTCCTTGTTTTTGCCTTTTCCATGTGTGCTGCCTTGTGCAGCACACATGGAAAAAGCAAGATGCCATGGTTTGTTCATGTACAGGAAGGTGTGTCCCTTCCTGTACATGAACAAACTGTTTTTCAAAATGCCATTTTGTAACTTCCATGTGTGCTGCACGAAGCAGCACACATGAAAGTTACAAAATGGCATTTTAGGTTTGTTTATGTGCAGGAAGGAACTCCTTCCTACACATAAACAAACCTCCCTGCTCGCAGACACACTTGCACTCTGGTGCAAGGGTGCCTGCGCTGGCGCTAAGTTGTGTAACTTAGCGCCATCGCAGGGGGAAACGCCAGGCTGCACCATGTCCTTGTTAATATGGTGCAGCCTGCCGTTTTCGCAGAGGCGGTGAGAGGCGTTAAGCCAAGACGGCTAACGCCTCTCTCCGCCACTTCCTTGGTAATATGCCCCATTTTGTTTTAGTGTGTTGCGTTTAAAAGGACTTATGACTGAGTACTTTTCCATGTTTTTTCCGGAGTGGGAAACACCATGGAAAACATTTGAGGACACCCACAAACTTAAAAATGTGTAGATGCTTGCAGGAGTTGGCATAGCACCCCATCTAACACTGTTCCCTTCCCCCTTCCCTCTCCTGGCACAGACTTACGGATGCCGAAAAATCCACCAATTAAGAGGAATTTTCCGCATAAACAATTGCAATTTCTATTTGCAACTGTCCAGAAATCCTGATTCTCAGAATTAGAATTTTGATTATAACAATAAATAAATTCAAAGTACTGCGCACACAAGACACAAGGCGTGCAAAAATTACAAATTAATGAGATCCCTAGGGGTTAAGCGAGGCCTAGATATGTACACCTTGGATGTGGGGCACAAGGGCTCCATCCACAGGCCTTGAAATCCTGACAAAGATGTTTCCTTAGCACCCTCACTACATTCCTCAAGGTTCCATGGTTGAACTCTAGCTTTGTGTCTTCAGATAGTCATGGTTCTATGAGGGTAAGTTGCACGTTAGAGAAGAGCCAAAGGTTTAGAAACTGGAACCTTCTGGGTGAAGCAGCACAATTTAGAGGAAGTCGTAAATCTTTCATCGTCATCAACATGTGATTAGGCAGGGAGATCTCACTGACAGCGTTTGGCTATCGTCTTGTATGGATAAAATGGCAGTGACTGGGGAATGCTGTTTGTGGGGAATAGACACCAGTATGTGACTACATTTAGAGTCCCTCATCAGGAACCCCACTGAGAGGCCGTGGGATCTTGGGAGCTTTATAATTTCCTTGTGCCGTGTCTTCTTAGTTGTGGGCAAGGAATGCTTAGAGCCTTGTGGGGTCTGGCACCAAAGGGCTGTTGTTGTTTCGCCTCAGCGCCGCGGACAATCGCGTCCTCACAGCTCAGCTTGGATTCCGCACACTTCAGATTTAGCCAGTCCATGAAGCTGACAGCGCCTTGTTATCACACCCTGGCAAGAGAAGTAGGTTTGTGCTTCCCCTCCCCCCAGAAACAAGAAAAAGGACATGCAGGCCTCGGTTCACTTGAACACGCCTCATAATTACTTTCTCGCCTCACCCAACAGACACTGTGCAAGTATTGATTTCCTACAGTATGGCAGACTGTCCTTAATCTCACAAACATGGTCAAATAATGTCTTATTCTCTTCGAGGAATGAACAGAACAAGAAGACACAGGCGTTTGCACACTGGATAACAGTGCAGAGTGCGTTTCTCAGGATTCAGCCAGGCTCAGCTGCTGACAGCAAAATGCAGCCTAGATATATATATAACACATGTAAGTTCCAAGGGACGTTGAGCGCTATGTAAATGCAGTCACTCAGCCGGGTGCACTGTGTGTTCTAGACACCTCCTGCAGCAGTCAGTGTTGTAGTTTGCTAGCACGAAAGACGTTGCAATGGCCTAACTCGATTGGCCGATATGGAGGTGTTGTAAATGAAATAGTCCAGTCCAGGTAGTATCTTTAAGTATTTATTCCAAGTAAGATCTTAAGTAGAAGAGAGCCCCACCAGGAGCAGCCTCCCTGCTGCTCAGCCCATACACCAACTGACAGGGACGCTCCTCCAAAGGCACACAAAACAAACTCCAGAGTCCAACAGAGATGGAGTGAAAGTGCTTCTCCACACAACACCACTAGAGAGTCCCACCAGGAGCAGCCTCCCTGCTGCTCAGCCCATACACCAACTGATATCCTCACTCATCCAACATTCCACAGTCACCTCTCACACCAACATTCCACTCCACATTCACACTGGCTGAGCAGCAGGTATAACAGGAGGCTTCACTCTGATTCCCCAATGTCGCTTTTATGTGGACCATTGGCGTGACACAGCATCACCCAGACTGCTGGTGATTTCAACGCTGGAGAAATATTTTGAATTGATAACACACAGAAAGAGTAGTGTGAGAGAATTGATACAGGGGTTATCATCATACATGTATTAAAAAACCCTAGTCTCAGGTATTGAGTTCAGTAAATAATACACACACATATTTTAACTTTATTATGCTTGTGTTTTTGCTCTACCGCCTCCCATAGTTAGCATTGCAGGCTGGAGTTCTTACACATAGGGGAGTGATTTGTGACCAGTGCGACGCCACAGCACCTTTCAGAGGGCACTCATACAGTTCACATACAGCAACCAAGTGCTTTATGTACATAGGTTAGGAGAAGCATCTCAATGGCATGTGATTGAATAGTCCGGCTCTGAAGGTGGCCAACTGCTGTGTTGTCCTCACTGGTGCCTCCTAGTAAACAGTGACATATGTAAATGTGGTCCCCTTCGTATCCGGCCCCATTTGTGGACCATCTGGTTACTGTATAGCCTGACCTTAGTTTACATCAATCACACCCCTCACATAAACAGAACTAGATCAGGAGGACGAACGTTATCTTGTATTGCTCCTAAAGTGTGGAACTGCCTCCCACTCCACAGCAGAGCCTCCTCTTCTCTTCTTGAATTCTGCAAGAAGTTGAGGACTTGGGAATTAACCAAACTACCATATTCAGGGTTAGGCAAACACTACTGCTCATCACGGGAATACCCTTGTGGGTGATAGTGCACTTTACAAATAAAATACCATAACATAGCATAACAATACACAACATCACATATCATGCAAAAAGTGATGGTAGGAATGCTTGCAAATAGTCTAAACCACTGACAATAAATAACTCTGGGTATAATTCCAACCCAATGTTTTTCTCCCACTGTGCCTGCCATTCTAGATGAAGGCATGCCTTATGCAAATCAGTATTGATCAAGGAAATGGTCAGTACTGATCAAGGAAATAGAAAGGGCCTGCAAAGCTCTCTGCCACCCTGAAATGAACATTTTAGTTCGTTTTTTGAGGATGTGACGGTTAATTGGTGCATTCTTGTGTGGTGGGGAGGGCCCACTGCCCTACAGTACATACATCAGTAAATTGGACTGCGTGTCACCAGACCATCAAGGCATACATTTTTAGTTGCAATATACCGAATGGATCTCAACAGTTTAGTTATTCAAGCAAAATCAGTCCACTGCATTCAACATTTATTGCAATAGCATCATATTTCCTCATTCACCAGTTTCTTGATCATGGTATATGTTTATAGGAGACAATCAGAAGCAGACAGCCAACACTTGTGTTTCATACCTCTGCAGGGAGCAGGCCTGGGGCTTTTTCAAGGCTAAGGGGTCGATTCCGATCTCGGCCGGAAGCGCACCTAACAGTATTCGTCCGGAAAAAAAACAAGCCGAACGTGGGTTTCCCGACCGATTCGAACAGTTGTCCGAACGAGCAAGTACGATGCGCATAACAGCACAGATTCCGAGCGAGCCGTACTTACCCATTCCAGCTCCTGTTCCCCGCCCGAGCCGGATCCGTAAACGCCGAATCGAGTCGCACGGAAGCAAATACACAGCACCTTCCGGCCGGACTAGTACGATGCGCCTTCCGTACGCGCCGAACCCGTCGCTACGTCCGGCACGTCAGAGCATCCGGGAGAGCTGTACATAAGCTCCGATTCGCGCCACAAGACGATCCACAGCGACGAGACGAACAAGCCAGCGACGAGTACGAGTCGAAGCCACGAGAAACCCGAACGAGACGACCCAACCATGAATCCCATCGCGCAGGTCCTACCAATACTCTACATCTATTACCGGGAACGTACAGCGCAGACGGTAAGTCAAACACCCACAACACAAACAAACGACACGTACCCAAAATATGTCACACACACATAGGGATGCAGAAATGACGTACACTAGCAACAGCAGAACCATAGGGGCGGGATGGCTATCACCAATGCCATACACACCCATAGGGGGATGGATGCCTAAAACTACCACCACCCCTACTCAGGGGGGCCTGGATGCCTGTCACTACTACCATCCCCACTCATAGGGGGATGGATGCCTACCACTACCACCACCCCTACTCATGGGGGCCTGGATGCCTGTCACTACTACCATCCCCACTCATAGGGGGATGGATGCCTACCACTACCACCACCCCTACTCATGGGGGCCTGGATGCCTACCACCACCACCACCCCTACTCATGGGGGCCTGGTTGCCTACCACTACCACCACCCCTACTCATGGGGGCCTGGATGCCTACCACTACCACCACCCCTACTCAGGGGGGCCTGGATGCCTGTCACTACTACCATCCCCACTCATAGGGGGATGGATGCCTACCACTAACACCACCCCTACTCATGGGGGCCTGGATGCCTACCACTACCACCACCCTTACTCAGGGGGGCCTGGATGCCTACCACTACCACCACCCCTACTCAGGGGGGCCTGAATGCCTGTCACTACTACCATCCCCACTCATAGGGGCCAGGATGCCTACCACTACCACCACCCCTACTCATGTGTGCCTGGATGCCTGTCACTACTACCATCCCCACTCATAGGGGGATGGATGCCTACCACTAACACCACCCATACTCATGGGGGCCTGGATGCCTACCACTAACACCACCCCTACTCATGGGGGCCTGGATGCCTACCAATAACACCACCCCTACTCATGGGGGCCTGGATGCCTGTCACTACTACCATCCCCACTCATAGGGGGATGGATGCCTACCACTAACACCACCCCTACTCATGGGGGCCTGGATGCCTACCACTAACACCACCCCTACTCATGGGGGCCTGGATGCCTGTCACTACTACCATCCCCACTCATAGGGGGATGGATGCCTACCACTAACACCACCCCTACTCATGGGGGCCTGGATGCCTACCACTACCACCACCCCTACTCATGGGGGCCTGGATGCCTGTCACTACTACCATCCCCACTCATAGGGGGATGGATGCCTACCACTACCACCACCCCTACTGATGGGGGCCTGGATGCCTACCACTACCACCACCCCTACTGTGGGGGGCCTGGATGCCTACCACTACCACCACCACCCCTACTCATGTGTGCCTGGATGCCTGTCACTACTACCATCCCCACTCATAGGGGGATGGATGCCTACCACTAACACCACCCCTACTCATGGGGGCCTGGATGCCTACCACTACCACCACCCCTACTCAGGGGGCCTGGATGCCTACCACTACCACCACCCCTACTCATGGGGGCCTGGATGCCTGTCACTACTACCATCCCCACTCATAGGGGGATGGATGCCTACCACTACCACCACCCCTACTCATGGGGGCCTGGATGCCTACCACTACCACCACCCCTACTCATGTGTGCCTGGATGCCTGTCACTACTACCATCCCCACTCATAGGGGGATGGATACCTACCACTAACACCACCCCTACTAATGGGGGCCTGGATGCCTGTCACTACTACCATCCCCACTCATAGGGGGATGGATGCCTACCACTACCACCACCCCTACTCATGGGGGCCTGGATGCCTACCACTAACACCACCCCTACTCATTGGGGCCTTAATGACTGTCACTACTACCATCCCCACTCATAGGGGGATGGATGCCTACCACTACCACCACCCCTACTCATGGGGGCCTGGATGCCTACCACTAACACCACCCCTACTCATGGGGGCCTGGATGCCTACCACTACCACCACCCCTACTCATGTGTGCCTGGATGCCTGTCACTACTACCATCCCCACTCATAGGGGATGGATGCCTACCACTAACACCACCCCTACTCATGGGGGCCTGGATGCCTACCACTAACACCACCCCTACTCATGGGGGCCTGAAGGCCTGTCACTACTACCATCCCCACTCATAGGGGGATGGATGCCTACCACTAACACCACCCCTACTCATGGGGGCCTGGATGCCTGTCACTACTACCATCCCCACTCATAGGGGGATGGATGCCTACCACTAACACCACCCCTACTCATGGGGGCCTGGATGCCTACCACTACCACCACCCCTACTCATGGGGGCCTGGATGCCTGTCACTACTACCATCCCCACTCATAGGGGGATGGATGCCTACCACTAACACCACCCCTACTCATGGGGGCCTGGATGCCTACCACTACCACCACCCCTACTCAGGGGGCCTGGATGTCTACCACTACCACCACCCCTACTCATGGGGGCCTGGATGCCTGTCACTACTACCATCCCCACTCATAGGGGATGGATGCCTACCACTACCACCACCCTTACTCAGGGGGCCTGGATGCCTACCACCACTACCATCCCCACTCATAGGACGGGTAATGCATGACACAACCAGCATACTCCAACATAAGGAATGTCAGAAAAAGACATCACCCCAACATCATGACACGCGTGTGTAGTCTGTGTCAAATGCCTACAACACTGAACATGAAAATGAACATACAATGTGCCCCCCTATCACATGTGTCACACATAAATGTGTGTGGCCTCCACAATGCAAGCAGACCATGACCACTGTGGCAATGGGGTCTAAATCCCCATCATCACAGTGACCAAAATGTAAGTGTGGGGTCCATAGCTGAAGCACATTTTGAACATTGGGGCAATGGGGTCTAAACCCCCATCATCACAGTGTCCAAAATGTAAGTGTGGGGTCCATAGTTGAAGCACATTTTGAACATTGTGGCAATGGGGTCTAAACCCCCATCATCACAGTGTCCAAAATGTAAGTGTGGGGTCCATAGCTGAAGCACATTTTGAACATTGTGGCAATGGGGTCTAAACCCCATCATCACAGTGTCCAAAATGTAAGTGTGGGGTCCATAGCTGAAGCACATTTTGAACATTGTGGCAATGGGTTCTAAACCCCTTCATCACAGTGTCCAAAATGTAAGTGTGGGGTCCATAGCTGAAGCACATTTTGAACATTGTGGCAATGGGGTCTAAACCCCCATCATCACAGTGACCAAAATGTAATTGTGGGGTCCATAGCTGAAGCCCAATTGAACATTGTGGCAATGGGGTCTAAAGCCCCATCATCACAGTGACCAAAAGGTAAGTGTTGTCATGGAAAAAGCTGCAACTGCCAAACAGCATGGATGATTCCTGGTCACACAACAACAAACACATCAGTGGCAAAGTAGTGCTTGTGTCCCATAGCAACATAGATTGGGTGAGGCAAACAATGCAGTGCAAATAAGACATACCTTTGGCCATGTGCAGACAAACATCACCCATGGGGGCTGACATTGTCAACATTTATCAATTACACAATGACAGAAGTGACCATCATAATGCAGACCCACATATCTGCACCAATGGACACACAAATGTAGATATCCTGTGGAGACTGTAGATGTGAGGTGAACAAATACCATACCATGGCAGCATTGGGACATACAAACCATGATTATTGTGCTGACTGATGACCTAGGAGTCCCAGGGACAACAGGGGAAATCCACCAAACAACATACAGCCAATGGCACACTAAAGATATGCCAATGCAGTGGTGCAGATGCACAAACACAAACAGGCAGCCTCACACTGCATATCAAACACAACAGGTGATGGGGGGGGGTGTGCCAATGTCCCCAGGCAACCCCACAACACATGAGGAGGCCTGAATCCCAATTACACAGATGTGTATACAGTGCCACACAAAAGTAACTCATGGATCGGATTTCTTTATGTGGGCAATCAGGCATTGTTAGATGAGAGGGACCCCAAATTACACATGTCACACAAGCTTGTAGGAACAGCAACTAACACAGCAAGAGACAGATCCACTACAGCACTACTCCCAGGGACACCGCATTGTGGTGACACTAACCTGCATGATAATCCCACTGTGATGACAAAGGTAGATGTCGTTCACACAGTGAACCACAGCAAAGTGTCCTGAGCAACTAACTACCATCACACCTACACAAGCACAAATCAATCAGCACGGCCTGTCAGCCAAGGCCAATATGGAGGTAGGGGTCTAGCCGTGCAACAACTCACATTTGCACACACCTTGATCTCCACCAATGTGCAGCTGTGAAGCTCACATGGGCTGGTGACATTGCACATGCACCCATGACAATCCCAGGGGGGGGGGGTGGGAACTAAGGTGTGAAACCCATCACACATGGCCAGTCAACAAGACTCGTGAATGTCTGACACACTGCACAGTACGCCGTACATGGGCATGACGTGAAATCCACCCCAATCAATGGGATCCCGGCCACGGTCACACACTAATGAAGAAGCCAAGGTGACACACAAAGAACACACATAGACAACTTCAAACATTGCAGCTCTGACCCTGAGGAGTGGCAGCAGTCACACACACAACGTGTCACAATCACTGAAAGCTACCACAAACTGTAAATTACATGACTTGTGTAACCCACAAGTGCCAAGGGGAATCCTGACTGTGTCCCATCTGCGTTTGCCC
This sequence comes from Calotriton arnoldi, assembly GCA_963921515.1. Lineage (NCBI taxonomy): Eukaryota > Metazoa > Chordata > Amphibia > Caudata > Salamandridae > Calotriton > Calotriton arnoldi. Next base: position 625,611 of record CAWUFW010009644.1, on the reverse strand, counting down.
ACATCCCCAGCCCTGACAACAAAGACAACTAGGGATGACAACCTCATGAACATTAGTTTGCCATGCACCCACATCCCGGGGAAACCAGGTCCAAGATGCTGGATGAACACAGGACAACTCAGCAAGCATCACAAACAGGAACATCCCTAGGGACACAGCCTGTGTAGGAAAAGGGAACACACACAGACATGCTCACACAACACACAACACGGGCCCAGCCAATGTCACGGGATTACACACTGCCATGAGGGCACTCCACTCCTGTGGAAGGTCCGCTGTGCCAAACCATGTCTGTGCACGACTCAAACATGTCAGCAGAACACTCGGTCAGTGAGTCAACAACTACAACACACTGAAGGCTCTGCTCACATCAGCCTGGGTACGGGAGTGTCACGTCAGTCATCTGCATACACCCTAAACACGTGTCAAGCAAGTTGCACTGTATACACAGATGAGTCCTTCAACATTGATGTGCTAAACTGCATGTCCAGTGGAGATGGGCACACAGTCAGGGAAATAGAAACATTGAACAGTGGTAAGCACACCAGATGTGCATCAGTGTAAGCCAAAGATGTTAATTTACAAATGCAAAACGTACATCCATGTGTCAAATGCTGAACATTACACCCTCAGACTGCAGCAAAGGATGCTATAGATCCAGACTACATTAGGACACATATCCCATGGACCACATGGAGTCCATCACAGCAACACTTCATTTTCCTGATCTGAACACTATTACAACTGCAAATGCATGATGATACTCATCTACATCATGTACATCCAAAGAAAAACCACAATTAAACAAAAAGAGGCTTTATTCAGCAAATGTAAAATTAAAATATGAAGTCCAAAAGAAACTAAGGCCAATGGCCAGTCCAAATACACAGTCCCAACAGGGTGATACGTGACAACTTGTCACCCATTGCTTGCCTGCACTGCTACGGACAGGGGACATCCCCCTCGGAGGGGCATACAAGGGGCAGGCCAGGTACCGCAGGGACAGGATCAGGGGATGCCAGAAGAAGGCAGTGAAGGGGTGGTGGGTGCAGGAGTGTCACCGGCAACTGCAGTGGAGGTGTCTGACTCAGTGGGGGCCGGCACCACTGTAGGGCACAACTCAGATGTTGTGGGTGCTGCAACCACTGCAGTGGGCCGGTCAGATGGAGTGGACTGGGTCCCCGCTGCAGTGCCCGAGTCAGACGGGGTGGTTGTGGACTCCACTGCAGTGCATAACTCCAAGGGAGTGGAAGGGGGGGCAGATGAGGTGGGCAGGACAGAAGGGGGGGACCCGGTCTCCACACCAGTGGCAAAAACAGGCAGAGCGTCTGGTTTGGGGGTGGAAGAGCAAGTGGTAGGGGAGGAGGGCCTAAGCAGTTTGGGGATGCGGTATCGGTGTGTGGGGGAACCTGGGGCAGGGTGTGGCGGTGGAACCTGTGCAGTGGTGGCCTGGGGGATGGAGGAGAGAGACTGTGTGGTGGAGCTGCGTGGTGGTGGTGGTGGGGTCTTGCCCTTCCTGGTCCGGGGGGGACTTTCGAATGGGGTCCTCTGTCTGCCTGTGCCTGGGGGAGGGTGTCCAGGTGTGAGGGGCACTCCCCTCTGTGTGTGGTGGTCGCCTCTTCCGCCTGGACTTCATGTCAGGTGTATCTGTGGGGAAGAGGCCAAGCTCACAGAGGAAGAGCTTCTGGGAGGGGGGGTTGCAGGTGAGGCAAGGAAAGGGCTTTTGGAGGGAAAGGCATCTGAGGACTGCGGAGTGCTCATGGATGCCTGTGTGTGTGTCTGGGCCCCAGCCCCTGTGAGTGAGGTATCAGTCCCCTGACTGCGTGCGTGTGCGTCTGGATTTTGGTGTGTGTGTCTGTGTGCTGCTTGTGTCTGTGCTGGTGCGTGCCGGTGTGTGTGTGCTTGGGACAGGTAGGGTGCTGGGTATTGTGGATGGGGCAGAGGTAGGAGGGGCGAGGGACTGTTGCAGGAGGGACACTGCTGCCGTCAGTGAGGAAGCCATGGACTGATTGGTCCGATGTAGGGCAGACATGCCAGATGACATGCTCCTCCATGAATGACACCAGTTGTGTCAAAAGACCCGTGTGTGCATGGAGGACACTCAGAATTGATGTCTTCCCTACATGGATCTGTTTCAGCAAGTCCACAGACTCCACACTCAGGGCAGCAGGGGGACAGAGGCAGGGGGTGCGGTGCCTGGCATGAAGGAGACACGCTCCCCTACACGGGAGCCTCCACGGACATGTGGGATGGGAGCAGATGGGAGGGTGGAGATGGTGGTGGTGGCGGGGACAGACTTGCTTGACGTTGCCTCTGGTCTGCTGACACCCGCCTCCACAAGGGAGTCCTCACTGGAGATGCTGTTTTCCCCAGCCGAGGTGGTCATAGCTGAGGTATCCTCAGTGTGGCTCCCCTCACCCTCCGTGCCACTGGGTCCCTCGGTCTCCCATGCAGTGGACCCAGTCTGGCTCTGCCGCTCCTCTTGGTCCGTGGAGCTGTCTCCTCCTGTGGCCGTGGATGTATCTGCAAACAATCAGGATAAACAGAGCAACATTAGTCACCTGTACTGACCACACACACCACAGTAAGTACAGCACATCACAGAGCAAGCCCTGCCATCATTTGCTAGACATTGCAATTAGTGCTGACACTGATTTCAAGAAGCCCATTGTCTGCCTGACAGTCAGTCATGCCACACATATCCTACCTGTCCATGCACCCATCTGTCTGCTGCCTTTTGTATGCGACTAATCATATGTGCACACATGCACCACATACACAGTTGTTGGACATCCAAGAGTATATATGGAAATGTGTCACTCCAAACACATGCCATCTCCTGCCACTGACTCAGTACATGTGTCAGGAAAAGTGATGGGCAAAATCTCTGTTGATATGCGGGTTTTGCTTCCATCACCAGACACAATGATGTCCTCATGTCCTGATAGACAATGCAACAATGGTGTGCATGCAGGACATATCACACCACTGCTGGATCACCCTTTGCGATTGGAATGTCATGGCACAGGCCTGTCTGGCAAGTCAGTCATAACTGTCTCCTGTCACAGGGGCAGTGCATACACACAACACCAGTCTGCACTGTGTCACAATCAGGGGAGATTTAGAAATGTAAGCCCTGTAGCTGACAGGTCACATGTGCACCCCTGGCCACCCACATCATGAGGACTGAGATGATCCCACGTCAATCAAATGAGACATTTGAGTGACTACAAACACAAATCCATACACATGAGCACTTCTCCGTCTGATGAGAATGAACCAAAGCTGCCGGCACCTCAATGTTTCATACAACATTGTGCACAGTCAAGGGATCAGAGACCTATGCATTGACCTATGTGCAGATCCCATAGTCATAACTCAGATGGCTGGCCACCCCAAATTGTTAAACACTCCAGGAGTCCAAATAGCAAGGCCACACCACGGTGACACAGAGGCACACACCTGAGTGCACTCTTCACAATGCCCAATATGTATGCTGACACACGGGAGTGGGAGAACAGAGTTCCTTTGATGTACGGAGTAGGCATTACAGTCCTGGTCCATGTGCAACATGGTATTACCCTGAACACTAGGCAGGTGGCTATGCATGTGTCACACACATGATGTACATACTTCTGAGGCCCCTACCTTGGTCTCTGCAGCAGCATGGGTGTGTGGCACATACCCCAGACATGTGGTGAGTCAGAGCAGCAATTGGAACACATATTAAAGCCATACCCAGAGTACATGTCAGATCACAGGCAATGTGAGCAATTGTACCACCCATGCAGCCCACCACAAAGTTCCTGTAACTGATGCTGTCCCCAACTTGAACCACAGGTAACTGCAAGTACACAGTACCCAAGTGACCTAAGTCACAGACTGTAAGGGCCACACCTGCGTATCAGATGAGGAGGGGGCATGACACAAGTGAGGGACATGAGTCCAGGACGACATGACAGTTGTACTGTGGAAGTGGAACCAGGCTAAAGGAGTGCATAGAGCATGTCAGTCATAGTACACAGTTGAGGCTAGCACTTACCCCCTCCTTGCTGCTGTCTGGCCTTCAGCTGCCCATCCAGGTCAGGGAAGACCACCGCCAGGATCCGGAGCATGTGGGGGTCAGGGTCCGGTGTCCGCCCCTCCTGCGAGGAGGCGACAGCTTCAGCTGGACCCTTGCGATCCTCCGGGTCCAGCCCCGAAGGTCCTGCCACCTCTTCTGGCAGTTGCGGATCCTGCACCTGTAGACCCCCACAGATCGTACTGCCCGGACGATGGTCAGCCAGATCTCCTGCTTCTGGTGGGCATCAACCTGTGAGGATGACAAAGTGAAAAGGCCATTACTACACATGCAACATTTCCGTGCATCACACAGTTGGATATACATGTCTCAATCACAGGGGCATATGATCTACACAGGTAGTGCAACTATGGCTATGAACAGTTTGCCAGAAGTTACTAAATGGTATCATTGCCTGGAAAGTAAAACCTTGTTGGAATGCACTGTTACTGCACTATACCTGTTCAGTGCATGTGACTACACACTTTGGGGGGTGACAACTACTCAGTGAGCATGCTAGCCACTGGTGTACACACTGTACGTCTTGCTAGTCAGACAACATGCACAATTAGTAAGGCAGTGGACAGCACACTCACCTGCTCCCCTGGTTTCCCATACAGCTTGCTGTACTGTGGAAGGAGGCTGCCAAGCAGGGCCTGGTTCTCCTCAGTGCTGAAGGCTGGGGCTCTATCCACAGTACGTGCCATTGCAGTAGCCAGAGGATGCAGAGACAGCAGCAGTGGTAGTGGCAGATGTCGTCCTGGAGCATGTAGTGCAGGCAAGTGAGCTCTCAGGGGAACAGCCAGCATTATATGTGTGCTGCAGAGGCAGATACTGTCCCATGTGTCCAAAGTGATAGGTCCAAGTCGTTTGCATCTTCTGAATCTGGCCAATCCATGGAATTGCACCACTTATACACGCCCACAGCATCCTTCAAAAGCTCAACTTCATGACACCCATTAATTTGCAACATTGTTGTGGGTGGCCAACTGAATTCACCTCATCCGACTCGTTAAATCTTCGAAAACGCGTCCGTTACCATGTCAGGCCATAGCCAATGCGTGCGCACTGATCGCTCCATTGCTGTACAACGCGTATTTCGAAAAACAACACATATCCGTTCACATCATATGCAATGTCCAATGCGTGCGCACCGATCGGTCCATTGCTGTACAACGCGTATCCGCTCACATCATATGCAATGGCCAATGCGTGCGCACCGATCGGTCCATTGCTGTACAACGCGTATCCGCTCACATCATATGCAATGGCCAATGCGTGCGCACCGATCGGTCCATTGCTGTACAATGCGTATCCGCTCATATCATATGCAATGTCCAATGCGTGCGCACCGATCGGTCCATTGCTGTACAACGCATATCCGCTCACATCATATGCAATGGCCAATGCGTGCGCACCGATCGGTCCATTGCTGTACAACGCGTATTTCGAAAAACAACACGTATCCGTTCACATCATATGCAATGTCCAATGCGTGCACACGGATCGGTCCATTGCTGTACGACGCGTCCCTGTACAAGTCACTCGCATATGTCACCATGCTTGTCACTGGTGAACGTAGGCCAGCCACATTTACTTGCCAGGGACTCAGGGGCACACCTACAACACCACAGCCTGTCCACACTGTATCCTAAGGCATGTAAGGCTGCATTACCTTTTCTGTGTATGGGGGTCAACATTTGGTTTTTTAGGTGGCACTTGGGGGCAGCCACTCCCAGGCTGTGCACGTGTTCATGGGGACAGAATTCTTTGTGTGTTGTGCACATGACCACTGTGATGTGCAACTGTTTATTTCAGAGCATGTGGCATGGTCACATTTCCAGGTTGTGTATGTGTATGTCATGTCACATACCCCTGAGTCCCATGTGGGAAGGTATGTACGTCACAGGGTGACCCATTGCCACAATAGTGATGGCCCTCCACAGTCCGTGTGCATGTTGTGTTTCCGATGTCTCTGATTCCATGTGCACAATGGGAGACAGTCTCCACATCCACGTTGTTTGTGCATGGACTTTGATGTTGTGCGTGTGTGTGTGTCACAGACGTCCATGTCTGTCCTGCAGAGGCAACAGGGGCCACTACCTGTGGGAGTCATGGTTGTTTTGCTGACGTGTACATGATACGCCATGTCATGCCAGTGTCCATGTGGCAATACAGGGTCCCTGGGAATCTACCTGTCAATGAGCTGTGATGCCTGTGGCACATCTGTCCTGACATGTCACTGTGGTGTGTGTTTGGAATGGGGCAGCAGTAAATGGGTACTGTGACACACCTAATGATTTCCCATAGCACAACCTGGAACTTGTTGTCAACACATGTTGAACTGTGATGTTAGATGTTGGCCATGTAGGTGCCATATATGTCCATACAGAACGGCACACACATCAGGTACTTGTGTCTCGTAATGATGTATCATGTGATATTGAGTATGGTCAATGGCACATATGTGGGGTGACTGACAATCTTTCTTTCTTGACCTATGCACTGCAGGGCACCAGCTGTCCATAGACCATTCCCTGACCTTGCAACGATGGTTGAACGTGACTGCATCCGACGGTGCCGCTTCAACAGGGCGCTGATTGAGGAATTGGCGATGCGGTTGGCCCCACATTTGCAACCTGGCCGGCCATACCCTACAGCGCTGACCCCCAAGGTGAAGGTGATGGAAGCCCTACACTTCTTTGCCACCGGTACCTTTCAACACACTGTGGCGTCTGCTGGTGGGATATCACAGACCATGTTCAGCCGTGTGCTACGCAATGTTTTGGAGGCAATGTTGAGATACCTGAACCAGTACATCTATTTCCCTAAACGTCAACAACTCACTGACGTCAAGAGTGACTTCTATGCCCTGGGGAGGATGCCACATGTCATTGGTTCCATTGATGGGACACATGTGGCTTTGGTACCACCACAGGCACATGAGCAGGCATACAGGAACAGGAAACATTACCATTCGATCAATGCTCTGGTGGTATGTCTTGCAGATATGAGCATCTCACATGTGTGTGCCCATTTCCCCGGTTCGGCACACGATGCCTACGTGATGAGGAGTAGTCGCATCCCGAGGATGATGTCACAGATGCAGAACCAGCGTGCCTGGCTTGTCGGTGTGTACTGACTTTGTACCATTGTGTGTGTTCTGCTATGTTGTATTCCGCCCTCTTTTCCAACTCAGCTAATGTGCAATTGTCTGTATGTAGGTGACTCCGGATACCCCAACATGCCGTGGTTGCTGACACCCCTCAGGAACCCTGTGACACCAGCCCAGATGCGCTACAATGAGGCACATGGTCGGACCAGGAGAGTGATCGAGCGGACATTTGGTCTCCTGAAAAGCCACTTCCGCTGCCTAGACAAGACAGGAGGGGCCCTCCCATATGCCCCAGCAAAGGTGTGCAAGATTGTCATCGTCTGCTGCATGCTACACAACCTGGCAGTGCGGAAGGAGTTGCCTCTCATCCTGGATGACAATGACCAACATCCGCCACCTGTGGAGGATCCTGGCCTGGGCCACGATGCCAGTGATGATGATGATGATGAGGGTGATGTCCGCACACAGCTCATCACCAACTTCTTCAGCTGAATGTGAGTATCCAGAGATGTCATGTCAATGATGTGAGTTTGCATGATATATGTGGGTGGTGCTCTGGTGCTGTTTGAGTGTGGCCATGTGGTACTTGACTGGATGCGTGCAGCGATGTGTCCTTACAGGTAGTCTGTACTCCCCAACAGTGTTGACATGCTAACTTGGTTTTGTGTAGGTATCTTGTGACATGTATTGGGCATGAGTATTGCAGTTCTGTCCTGTTCTTCAGTGCTTTTGACTGTGTGTCATGTCTGTCCTTCACAGGGTGCTTTCAGAGTTGTTTGGTCAACTCGGATCCCCCGACACCATGATTCAGCTTTCAGGGTGGCAGCAGTCGTTTCCCTACAGGTGATGTGCCACACACCCCAGGACTTTATTTCTTCTACACTTGTTGACTGTGTGGCCACTACCACATGGGATTACCTTGCATTTGTAGTGGAAACAACATGTTACAAATGTGTAATAAACCTGTGCTTCACTTTGGGATGTGCGTTGTCTGTGGTCACACATCTGACTGACATTTGCTTACTGCACCTATGGGCTAGTTAACACAGACTCTGAATAGGTGTGGTGTCTGTGCATTCCACTGTATTTCCTGGCAAGATCAGTGTAGGCGATGAGTCAGATGGCCCTGATGTGTATGTGTTGTGTAGCCCTAGTGGTGTGTCTCCCTCATATGTGTCACGTCGCCATGACTCACATGACGGTGTTGAACTTGCTGTGGCAGTTAGCATGCACAGTGTCATTTAGCAGATCATCATCTCCATGACATAAACAACGTTGGAATCACAATAGTGGCAAGTATGGTGTATTAGTGAGTTTATTTACATACATGTGTGAGGATAGTGCACAGGATGGTGGGTGCTGTACATTGGTATTGGAATCCAAAGTTCCCAGATGAGTTGGAAGTGTTGGTAGCAGAAATGTCCTGAGTAAAGTCCACAGTCATCTGATACATTAGTCCAACTTAAACTCCCCATGTCATGTGGGAGAGTTGGGTTGCATTCAACAGGGTGAACAGTTTGCACACAAAGGAGAATTTCCAGAACAGGTGTTGGGTTCCTGGGGGATGTACATGGCCATCGGCATCTCAGTTGTCCTTCCTCGGACGACCCCTCTTCTTTCTGGGGGGACCCTCCCGTGCAGGCCGCTGCGGTGCAGAGGACTCTCCACCAGAGTCATCCTCCCTCCCTGTGGCAGTTGCAGTTGTTGCGGCACCAGATGTTGTGGGCACACAGGTAGGTGTGGACATGTTGGTGCTAATCTGGCGGAGGCATGTCAATATGTCCCTCTGCACCGCTGTTAGTTCTTCCAATGTGTCCCACTTGGACTCCATGCCAGACATGTGTGTCTCCACACGGGACATGTGTGTCTCCACACGGGACATGTGGGAGTCCAAGCGGGCATGATGGGCAGCCTGCTGCTGTTGAATGTCCTTGAGGATCCCCACTACCTGGCTGACCTCTCCGGTGCTATTCTGGTACGCATCAGCAATGCGTGCCAGTTGTGGGTCATCATGCAGTCCAGACCCCTCTGCAAACAGCGACCTCTGCCTACCACCCCTCCCACCACCCCTGGCCACACGTGCGGCAGCTGCCGTGGCATGCACAGGTGACCCTAGGCCCCCTTGGGGGTTGGTACTAGGGTTGTTGTCCGTTGCTTCACGGTGGGCTGTGGTCCCTGTGCTGTTGTCATTCAGTGTCCTTGGTCTGTCCGTGTCGGCAGAGGTGGTCTGTGTATTGGCAGATGTTGGAGGAATGGGTGCAGGGGGTGCAGATGGTGGTCCTGCTGGTGCTGCATGATGACTCACACCGGAGGTGCCAGGTTGGTCTTTGCCATCCGATGAGGGCAGAGGCAGTTCCACACCAGAGAGCTCAGGGTCCCCCGGAGCCTGGGACAGGGACTCCTCCTCATCTGCTGTTGTTTCCCCATCATCACCTGTTTTTGGAAGAGACACACAATGTATGTTATGTTTCTGCAGGCATCAATGGTTCAAACACATGACAGTTGTGACTGTACCTATGGATGCGGCCCTGTACATTGCATTGTCCTAAGTTGTCACAGTCAGAGGTTGATATTGGTGTGGCTCATTGTCCTGCCAACCTGATGCATTTCAATGTGGATGTTGAGGTGTGTGCATGACCAGCATTGGTGATATTTGGTTGACATCCGGACCTCCTTCTCCCCCAGCCCAGTTATCCCACCATGAAGCATGCCACCCTTGCAGTGGGTGCAGGATGACTCTCAGGATGTCAGTCAGTGGTGTCCTGCTGTTGATTGGTGCCCAGTTCCCAGCAGGGCCTGGTACTCCCCACAACAGAGCACCATTGTCAGACATCTTTGAAGTGGCTTTTCACTCCCAGTGAGGTATGCATGCTTCAGTGTGAGCTTGCTGGGCCATGTGGGTGGGGGATGTTGAGCAGTGACTACCACTCCCATCATGCTATTGCCTACACCCCCCTTCCCAGCATGCACATACTTCCTTCCTTTTGACTCTGCTTCCCTGTGGGGTGGTGTGCCTGTGCTGACAGGATGGCTGACAGTGTTGTCCTGGCGTTTGTTTGGCTACAAGTCCCAAAAGTGTCCCTGTGCTTCACACAGCATAACCCAGTGTGGTTGTTCTTTGTGGGATATTTAATTCGAGTGTGAGGCATTGCATTCTCCCAGGTGAGTTGTGTGGAGTTTGTGTTAAGGGGGTGTGTGAGTAAAGCTGCTGGTAACTATGGTCAGAGCTGTCAGTCCTCCTTCCCACCCAGCCAGATATCCCACCATGGAACGTGCTTCCATTGCAGGGAGTGCAAGTTGGCTTTCAGGATGTCAGTCAGTGGTGTACTGCTGTTGGTTGGTGCACAGTTCACAGCAGGGCCTTGTGCTCCCCATAGCAGTACCCAGTGTCAGCCATCTTGTCAGTTCTTTTCCACTCCCTGTGATGTGAGCATGGTTCAGAGTGGTGTTGATGGGCCAATTGTGAGGGTGACCAATATCTGTGACTACCACTCCCATCATGCTATTGCCTACACCCCCCTTCCCAGCATGCCCATACTTCCTTCCTTTTGAGTGGACTTCACTGTGTGTGAGTGTGACAGCAATGGCAAGATGGCTGACAGTGTGGTCCTGTTGTTTGTTGGTGCACAGTTCCCAGCAGGGCCTTGTGCTCCCCACAGCTGAGGGCAGTGTCAGACATCTTTGAAGTGGCTTTTCACTCCCTGTGAGGTGTGCATGCTTCAGTGTGAGCTTGCTGGGCCATGTGGGTGGGGGATGTTGAGCTGTGACTACCACTCCCATCATACTATTGCCTATACCCCCCTTCCCAGCATGCCCATACTTCCTTCCTTTTGACTCCGCTTCCCTGTGGGGTAGTGTGCCTGTGCTGACAGGATGGCTGACAGTGTTGTCCTGGCGTTTGTTTGGCTACAAGTCCCAAAAGTGTCCCTATGCTTCACACAGCATAACCCAGTGTGGTAGTTCTTTGTGGGATATTTAATTAGAGTGTGAGGCAATGCATTCTCCCAGGTGAGTTGTGTGGAGTTTGTGTTAAGGGGGTGTGTGAGTAAAGCTGCTGGTAACTATGGTCAGAGCTGTCAGTCCTCCTTCCCACCCAGCCAGATATCCCACCATGGAACGTGCTTCCATTGCAGGGAGTGCAAGTTGGCTTTCAGGATGTCAGTCAGTGGTGTCCTGCTGTTGGTTGGTGCACAGTTCCCAGCAGGGCCTTGTGCTCCCCACAGCAGTACCCAGTGTCAGCCATCTTGTCAGTTCTTTTCCACTCCCTGTGATGTGAGCATGGTTCAGAGTGGTGTTGATGGGCCAATTGTGAGGGTGACCAATATCTGTGACTACCACTCCCATCATGCTATTCCCTACACCCCCTTCCCAGCATGCCCATACTTCCTTCCTTTTGAGTGGACTTCACAGTGTGTGAGTGTGACAGCAATGGCAAGATGGCTAACAGTGTGGTCCTGTTGTTTGTTGGTGCACAGTTCCCAGCAGGGCCTTGTGCTCCCCACAGCTGAGGGCAGTGTCAGACATCTTTGAAGTGGCTTTTCACTCCCTGTGAGGTGTGCATGCTTCAGTGTGAGCTTGCTGGGCCATGTGGGTGGGGGATGTTGAGCTGTGACTACCTCCCATCATGCTATTGCCTATACCCCCTTCCCAGCATGCCCATACTTCCTTCCTTTTGACTCTGCTTCCCTGTGGGGTGGTGTGCCTGTGCTGACAGGATGGCTGACAGTGTTGTCCTGGCGTTTGTTTGGCTACAAATCCCAACAGTGTCCCTATGCTTCACACAGCATAACCCAGTGTGGTAGTTCTTTGTGGGATATTTAATTAGAGTGTGAGGCAATGCATTCTCCCAGGTGAGTTGTGTGGAGTTTGTGTTAAGGGGGTGTGTGAGAAAAGCTGCTGGTAACTATGGTCAGAGCTGTCAGTCCTCCTTCCCACCCAGCCAGATATCCCACCATGGAACGTGCTTCCATTGCAGGGAGTGCAAGTTGGCTTTCAGGATGTCAGTCAGTGGTGTCCTGCTGTTGGTTGGTGCACAGTTCCCAGCAGGGCCTTGTGCTCCCCACAGCAGTACCCAGTGTCAGCCATCTTGTCAGTTCTTTTCCACTCCCTGTGATGTGAGCATGGTTCAGAGTGGTGTTGATGGGCCAATTGTGAGGGTGACCAATATCTGTGACTACCACTCCCATCATGCTATTCCCTACACCCCCTTCCCAGCATGCCCATACTTCCTTCCTTTTGAGTGGACTTCACAGTGTGTGAGTGTGACAGCAATGGCAAGATGGCTAACAGTGTGGTCCTGTTGTTTGTTGGTGCACAGTTCCCAGCAGGGCCTTGTGCTCCCCACAGCTGAGGGCAGTGTCAGACATCTTTGAAGTGGCTTTTCACTCCCTGTGAGGTGTGCATGCTTCAGTGTGAGCTTGCTGGGCCATGTGGGTGGGGGATGTTGAGCTGTGACTACCTCCCATCATGCTATTGCCTATACCCCCTTCCCAGCATGCCCATACTTCCTTCCTTTTGACTCTGCTTCCCTGTGGGGTGGTGTGCCTGTGCTGACAGGATGGCTGACAGTGTTGTCCTGGCGTTTGTTTGGCTACAAATCCCAACAGTGTCCCTATGCTTCACACAGCATAACCCAGTGTGGTAGTTCTTTGTGGGATATTTAATTAGAGTGTGAGGCAATGCATTCTCCCAGGTGAGTTGTGTGGAGTTTGTGTTAAGGGGGTGTGTGAGAAAAGCTGCTGGTAACTATGGTCAGAGCTGTCAGTCCTCCTTCCCACCCAGCCAGATATCCCACCATGGAACGTGCTTCCATTGCAGGGAGTGCAAGTTGGCTTTCAGGATGTCAGTCAGTGGTGTCCTGCTGTTGGTTGGTGCACAGTTCCCAGCAGGGCCTTGTGCTCCCCACAGCAGTACCCAGTGTCAGCCATCTTGTCAGTTCTTTTCCACTCCCTGTGATGTGAGCATTGTTCAGAGTGGTGTTGATGGGCAAATTGTGAGGGTGACCAATATCTGTGACTACAACTCCCATCATGCTATTGCCTACACTCACTTCACCAGCATACACAGAATTCCTTCCTTTCAGTGAGCTTCCCTGTGAGGTGGTGTTCTAGTGGTGGCAAAATATCTGACTGTGTTTGTTGGTTATATTTGTGCCACTGCCTTGCTCTATTTGTTGTTAGGTTTGTACATGTCATGGCACAGTTACATGTCACTATGAGATGGCATGTATTGTGTTTATCTGACCAACATACACATCTTGGGATGATTATCTTTTGGTTGCTGTGGATTTGCTAAGGGTGCATGGTTTGACTATCCCCTTGACAGTGATGTGTGTGTATTGTCACACAATATTGGGTATATTGGTTGTGTACTCACCAGGCTCTGGGATGTTTGATAGTCCATATACGCTCACTGGTGGTAGGATGGCCCGCACCTTCTCCTCCCAGGGCTTGAGGTATAGTGGTTTGGCAGGAGGGCCACTGCCGGTGCGCTGACTCACGGCGTAATCCTTCTTGAGTAGGTCCTCGACCCTCCTGCGCACATCATACCACCTGTTCTGGATGTCTTCCTTTGTGCGCAAACATGGTGATTGTGCGTTCACCCTGTCGACGATCCTCTCCCACATCTTGGTTTTCTGCGACATGGGGGTCTGTTGGACCAATGTACCAAACAACTGTGGCTCTACCCTGAGGATCTCATCTACCAGGACTTCCAATTCACTGTCTAGGAACTTTGGATTCTTCTTTGGGGGCATGGTGGTGGGGATTGATGTGTGTGTGAGTGTGCAAGTGAGGGTGGGTGAGTGTAGGTTTTGCTGGGTGTATGTGAGGGTGCTATTTGTGAGGTGCTAATGGTGTGTGGCTTGTGTGATAGATGAGTTGTGAGTGTGTCTGTGGTTGCTGTCTGATGGTGTTCTGCGCTGGCAGGTCAGTCGAATTTGCAAAGGATCATGGTAGGGATTTGTGGCCTTTATATGGGTGGAGTTGTGGGTGTGTCCTTGTTCCATGTTTTTTTCCCCCTGTATTTATTGACTTTGTCATTGCTTGTTTGGCCCTTTTTTTGGGATTTTTTCCTTTGAGTTTTTTAGGCATGTAGGAGACGTTCTACTGACCGAGTAGGACGCTGCAGTTGGCTCATGCGGGCTTCTCCGAGTCTTTCAAGCTGGGTTCCTGCTGGGTTTCATGTGCGGCGTACGCGCTGGTCGCGGAGTATTGGGTTGCTTCGGCTGGGTTTTGTATGCGTGTCGGTCGTACGGCTTGGGCTCCGTGCGACTCGGTCTGGTTTTCCACGCATTGCATCGTACTGCGCGGGTCGGAATTCGCGGGTACGTTTCGGTCGGGTTCATTCCTGGTGTGTGTCGGTCGGTTCGATTCGCATAGTTTCCCGGCCGGATAGCTTGTTTCCGTGCGGTTCGGTCGTTCGGCTTGTGTTCCTTACGAGTCGGTCGTGATTCACATGCATTTCATCGTACTATGCGGATCGGGCAGCGCCGGTACGTGTCGGTCGGACAACATTCCCGTACCGAGTCGGTCGGTATGTTTTCCGAATCGGAATTGGCCCCTAAATTGGAAGTTATATCAAATAGAATACCTTCTGATTAAGCCTTTAAAAAGAACCAGACGAGTGTTTATATACCTTCTTATTAAGCCTCGAAAAAGCGACAGGCCTGTCGTAGAGAAGCAAAAATGTTATGTAATACAGATTTGTAGAGAGCACTATCACCCAGGAGGGCATCTTGACACTGAGCAAGTGTGAGTCTAGCCTAACCTGGGGCCGAGTGGGACTACTTGAAAAGCCAGGTATTCAGCTTCTTATGGAATTCAAGAAGTGAAGAGGAGGCTCTTATGTGTAACAGCAGGTATTTTCATGTTTTAGGAGCAATGTAAGAGAAGGCTCAACCGTGGGATCTGGTTTTCCGTATGGGTGGGATGTGTGCAAGGAGGAGTCCACTGAGCAGAGGTGTCTGGAAGGCTTGTGAAAGCTAATGCGATTGTTGGGGTATGCTGGGCCAGTATTAAGTAGTGCCTTAAAAGTGGGAGTGAGGAATTAGAATTTTGCTCATTTGTGCATGGATAACCAGTGCAACTCCTTCAGATGTGGTGTGACGTGGATGCAGCATAGGAGGTTCAGAGTGATTCTGGTTACTAAGTTCTGAATGGTGCACAGCCTCCTGGTGAGTTTTTTGTTGATCCTGGCATTGAGGGTGTTCCCATACTCCAGCTTGCTTGTGACACAGGCATGCTTGATGGTTGGCAGTATTCTGAATGCAGGAGCCATTTAAAAATCTTCCTCAGCATCTTCAGGGTATGGAAGCATGAGGCGGTGACTGTGTTAACTTCAGCAGTCATGTTGCATTTGCTGTTGATGGTGATCCCAATGCTCTTGGCATGGATGGTGGGGTGGGAGTTAGTCCTAGCTCTGTTGACCACCAGGTGAAGGTGGAGTCCCACGGTGATGTGCTCTTCCCGAAAATCACAATTTCGGTCTTTACAGCGTTCAGCTTCAAACAGTTAGTCTTCATCCAGTGGGCGATTATATCAGGCACTGAACTTGATCTAGGTACTAGGCATCTTGTCCTTGAGGGACAGAATGATCTGTGTGTTATCAGCATAGTAATAATGTTGAGCTCTTGAGAGTGGATGACGCTGGCTAGAGAGATCATGTATGCATCGAATAGGGTCAAGCTCAGGGAATATCCTAGTGGAACACCACAGGTAATGTCATGGGCGTCAAAAAGTGTATGGTTCCAGACTGACTGACTGGGTCCTTCCAGACAGGAAGGAGCAGATCAATTGGAGTGCATATCCTGATGTCATGCAGGCATTGAATGAGGATTGGGTAGGAGACTGCATCAAACGCTGTCGAGAGATCTAAGAGGATGAAGGCCTCTGTGTCTCCTCCATCCAGAGTCATGCGGATGTCATCCGTGGTAGCGATAATTGCAGTTTCCGTGCTGTGGTTAGGTCTGAAACCAGACCAAGTGGTATCAAGAAGTTGATGGTCATTGAGGTATTCTGTGGGGCATCTGTTGATGATTTTCCTTAAAACCTTGGGCGAGAATGGTAGCAGGGAGATCGGTCTGTAGTTTGCGAGCGTTGAAGGGTCTGTGGAGGCTTTTTTCAGCAATGGAAGGACAGTTGCACGTTTTTGAATGTCTGGGAAGATGTTGGAAAAGGTGGAGGCATTCAGAATGTGCGTGAGCATGGAGTTGATGGGTTGAAGTCCTCTGGATTAGGAGTGCTAGGGGCATGGTTCCGTTGGAGCCCCTATGTGGATGGACTTCATGTAGGCAGCATTTTCTACTTGGTTGATGATGGGCCATGTGGTTAGCACTGGTTCTTTGGATAAGATCGGGAAGCATTTGGTGAGGCATGTCTAGTCAGGCTACTGGTTGAAGTTTTTGTAAATGGCGATGATTTTGTTGTTGAAGAACTGAGAGAGCTTGTTGCAGAGGTTCTCCGAGGGGGTTTTCAAGTTGAAGGCAGCCACTGGTGATGTGAAATCCTTCAAAATTGCAAAGATTTCTTTGCTTCTGTTGTTGCTGGCATTGATGCAGTCTTCCAGAGTGACGTGTTTGGTTGTTTGATTATTTATTGGACAGATTTACGGATTTGAATGTGCTCCTATCTGAATTGTCCTGGCTTATTCTCCAGTTGTGTTCCAGATGTTTGCAGTAGTGTTTCATCTCTCTTTGTACCAAGTGGCATGACATCCAGATCGTGTTGTATTTCTGTGTTTGGGGGGCAGAGAGTTGCTGCAGGAGGTGATCCAATTGTTGAGATTCTTGATGGGTTTGGGGAGGCTATTGTTATGTTTGAGTTAATGGGTGTTGAGAACGGTGTTCCAGTCCTTGTCAGTGATGGTGTTCCAGGTTCTGCTGGCTGATCTGGTGATTGTGCATGTGAATTTGACTGGGACAAAGATGCTGAAGTTGACAAGGGCATGATCTGTCCAGGGGACTGGTGTGGGTTTGTCAACTCAGATATTTGTTGAAGCCAGTGAAAATAGGGTCTTGGATGTTTCCAGCGACCTGGGTAGATCCCTCTACTTGTTGGTTGAGGTCCAGGCTTTCAAGGTCTTCAATGAGAGCTTTTGAGCTGGGCTCAGCGTAGACTTCTAGTTGGAAGTTCAGGACTCTTAGTAGGATGTAATTGTTAGTGTTTAGGGCCAGTGGTGTGAGGAAGTCTGTGATGGTGTCAGTCCTGGGGGTCTTTAAGTTGAAGTTGACTGTGATTTGGAGCTTAAACGACAGGTGTTCCATGTTGTAGGATGATGTGTCCTTGGAGGTGGTATAGCTGATTGTGTTTTTGTGCATGATGGCAATTCGGCCTCTGGGCTTGTGAAGACTGCCTTGCATGGCAATGTTGTAGCTGGAGGGATGGTTGTATGGGATTCTACCAGGTTTCTGTGAGGAATTGTAGGTAAGGGGCGTTGTTGTGCAACAGGTCCTAGATCTCTGTGGCGTGTTTGGTAAATGAGCATGCATGAGAGTGTGGAGTGTTGTGCGAGTGGTTGTAGGACTGTGTGAGTGTGACAGAGTGGTGTGTTGGGTGCTGTTAGTGTGGGTGCAGTAAATGTTGGCTTTGAGTAATTGCATGAAAATTGTAGGAAGCAGAGGAGAAATGTTCGTCTGCATTGTGTGATGTGGTGAGGCAGCAGTGTGGAGAGCAACTGCCGGGGTTGAGGACTCGAAGGGTCAATGTGGGGTGGCAGGGGGAGGAGGGAAGGACCAGGCCTCCTGGTGCTTGGCACAGTCGAAGCATAGATGGTCACAGGTAGAATTGCCTTTGGCACTCCGTTGTTGTGCCAGCGATGCACCTGCTGCTTGCCAGCCATTAACTAGGTCCTGGAGTGGGGAGTAGTGATGCCACTTCCTGTGCAGATGGATGATGGGGAATCCAGTGATATCACTTCCTGTGTAGATGGAAATGAATGATAGGAAATCCGAAGAGGTCACTTTCTGTGCATATTGATCATGGGAAATCCATTGATCTCACTTGCTGTCCAGATGGATAATAGAATTGAGTCCTCTTCCTTGACTTATTCTTTTAAAAACAGTTTTGACAGAAAAGCAGTGATATCACTTACTATGTAGATAGATGATGGAAATCCACTGACATCACCTCCTGTGCAGATGGATGATGGAAATTAGATGTCTTGCTTGGCTTCTTTTAAAGACAGCTTTGGTGGGAACCCAGTGATGTCAATTTATGTGCAGATTGATGATGGGAAATCCAGTGATGTCACTCCCTCTGCAGATGGATGGTGGAAATGAGTCCTCTTGCTTGGCTTCTTCTTTTATAGACAGTTTTTGGGGAAAACAGTGATTTCACTTCCTGTGGAGATAGGTGATGGGAAATTCAGCAATGTCACTTCCTGTGCAGATGGATGATGGAAAAAGGGAACGTATTGGCTGTCTAGCTTATACCATGATCAAGAAATTGTAGAATGAGGAAATATGATGATAATGCAATAAATGTTAAATATGCAACTCAATATTGACCCTGCTTCTCATGGGATCATCATCTACTCACTTGCTGTCTGCTACACGGGTCTAAAAACATCTCCAGTCAAATCCAGGTAGGGAGCTGTGAGGTCTTTTATCAAGTACGTGAAGTTCAGTCTTTATGAGTTTTCTATTGACCGAGATGATGAGAATGTGCCTGTGACTGACTGCACGTTAAGCTGTCAAACGCTCATTGACTCTCATGCATTCTATGGTTGAAGCCTAAGGTCAAGCTCATGGCCGAGCGCAAAGGTTAGATCAGGCAGAATTGCATGAGCATTGGAATCCAAACAAAGATGAATGTCTAGTCACACTTGAATAGAAATTAATGAACATTAAAATTTTTCAAGATTAAACTTTAGACAGGATGGCAGTAATTTGACACTTCTTGCCTAAGTGTTCAAATGTTACAGTTCATATACATTTTGTGGTGGGGTTCTTTTTCTGATGTTCATGGACTGAATTATGTACTGTTCTCTCGGTTTTTGTTCTGATCCCCCTCTTATGAGGAACAATAAGCCGATGATATCCATTGGGGTTTCAGCACTGTGGGTACCTCTGGAACTGTTCAGAGTTCTCAAATATTCTCCACCAGTGGCATTGATGTAGCATGTAAGGGTTATTCAGATGCTTGTCCTTGAACGAACCAATAAGGTACTTTCCAGGACCAGCATCTGAAACTATGCTACAGCACTAAAAATACTCCAGCGTTTTGACTCCTTATTGGGCTGTTTTGAGAGAGAAACTCAAGTCCAAATCAAAGTATGTTATTGTTAATCAAAGCATGTAAACGTCCACTTATCTTGATTTCAACAAGACAACATTGGATTATTATGGTGTTTTTGTGGTGCATAGACTTTTGGGATCAATATCTTTCAGTCGCAGTCAAGAAATTCAAGATCCAGTTGACTAGAGTACCTGGGCCAACTCAATGTACAAGGCTTGGTAGTCCACAAACTTTAAATGAATACATCTTAGCAACCACTGATCATGGTCAAAACCTTCAATGAAGAATGTCAGAGCTGTGCAGGACCTATCTCCCTAATAAGCTTAGGTACTCCATGGAACCTTTCAAGGGTGTAATATTGACCAGGTCATAATAGCAACAGCAATGCAATGGCATTTTTGCTGGTGAGGGTTAGGGTGTGACCTACCCCAGCTCCAGTGCTGAGTAGATGATTCATGTACAGAGCGATGGGGCATTTCCGGGACTACATGTTTCTTTCACAAGCCTAGGGTTCAGGAACCATACTGAGCCAGCTGGGTGTTGGGCCGTTGCTCAGACAAACAGGACTATAGGATGACCAATTGTGGCCTAGGGACTCTTATTCTAATCCCAAAGCCAAATTCTGAAGACAGGCACATGATCATGCCACCCTGGACTACAACAGTGTGTGGGCTACCCAAAATACTGGACAGCAAAGTGGTTCAGAAAAGTGTATTCTACAGGCAGACTCACTGTTTCCCGATGCAGCTTACTTGCACTTTATATCATTGTCATCATGGCTCTCAGTTGCTTTGGTGAATTGTGCTGTATGGCTTTTGAGTACACTGAGCAAGTTCATTGAGCTCTTGGGATAAATTATGGGTATCCACATAGGCAAGTGTCTAGGCAACAGGGAGGCATGACCAGAGGATATTTAATTGCTCCAGGCTTGCTCCCACTCTTGGCAAATGGGAAACATGTAGCACTAGATGTCTTTGAGGGAAACAGGGCAGGCCCATGCAGGTGTCCTTCGCATGGTGAGGAAATGGATGCAAAAAGTCAACAATGAGGCCACTGAGGTGGTCGGTTGAAGGTTACAGCATTGAGCAAATGTACTGGTAGCAGGACTGGTCACCAACAAGCCTTGGCAGCAGTAAGGTCAGCTTGAAGATATTTTGATGTCTGGAAGTCTGGCGGAAATGGTAGCCATATGAAACTTGCTGGAGGTCAGGACTACATTTTCCACAATGCACTAGACCATTTCCTTTTGAGGAATCCCTCGGCAGGACTGATGGCAAGTAATTCTTTGGTTCACAGAGCGTCCTTTCCCTGCGGACTGCAGAGGACCAGTGCCACTAGTCCAAGGGAGTTCTGGAGTTGCCTTTGGCTCTAAAAGGGTTCCTCTGTCTGGGGGAACCGGTCTTTGGTCCGGGACGAGTTGCATTTGTGCGATTGCAGGGTGGTTGCCACAGATGCAGATTATCTCACCTTTTCTTTGTGCAGGTCCTGAAGCAGCAGACTCGGGTCTCTTCTTTGTCCTTTGTTGCAAGTCTGACATTCTGGTGCCATGAGTATCCCTTAAATTCTAGATTTAGGGGCGTTGGGGGTGTGGTACAAGTGGCCAATGGGCTACTAGCCCCAGTGGCTAATCTGCCCCTGAGGTGACCACATCCAGGGGTTTGTCCCACCTTTGCTACCCAGAACCCTCTATTTTGCTACTTTTAAAAATAGCAGAAACCTTCCTTGGGTATACAGACCAAGCAGCCCAGCCTAGGGCTGTGGCTAGCCTGCTAGGGGTGTACACCACCTGATTACATAATTTTCCTGCTTACCCAGGTGCAAATGTGCCTGGGGCAGGAGGATGGCTGTTTACTCCTTTGAGAGACAGCCTGAATGCATGTCAGCAGCAGTGTAAGCCTTAAAGCTCACTGCCCTGACGTGCCACTTCACTTTTCAGTGGAACCATAATGGAGCTGACAACCTCGGGTGCCCGGGTGCCAGCCCATGTTATCCTATGGCTCCTGAAAACTTATAGTAGCCCTTAATCGAAAGAGGCTACTATAGGGGCCTATAAGCTTGCATTTCTATATCCACATCTTTAATATAATGCTCCCTGCCTCCTGGGGATCAGGAGGCACATTTTAGGGGTACTGACATATATTAGAAATAGTCTGTGAACTTGCCACTCATGGTGAGGGCAAAGTCAAGTTCAATAAGTTTGCACTGGTCATGCAGTCTGCAATGGCAGGACTGCTGTCTTCTATTTATGTGGGTTACTCGGGGTGGTACAATCAGTGCTTCAGGTCCTGGTGACCACTTTAACTCCCATGCCCAGGGTGCCATTGGTACAAGTAACCAGGGACTTTTGAGGGGTTAAAGTCCTTGCCAATTGGGGTTGCCAATTCACATACACCATATTTACAGAGAGCGCACTGGTGCTGGGGCTTGGATGGAAGGCTCCAGTGCATTTTCAGAGTCATAACCATCAACATTGGCGAAAAATGTGGGGATGACTATACAGAAAGGGCACTTTCCTACATGAGGGAATAACATTACTGGGAGAGAAAGGATGGGAGGGAGAAGAGGGAAAGGGGAAGGGTGATTGAACTGTGGGACAAGGGAGCGCTAGGAAAGAAATCATATAAAGTAAAAATGCGATGGGAGAGAAAGGATGGAAGGGAGGGAAGATGAGGGCGAAAGATGCAAGTATAACAATCAGTTCTGACCAGGAAATGGGATCTGTTGCCAAACCTGTTGGACAATGTGGATATTATTAGTTCACGTACTGTTTGAACAGGTGTGTTTTTAACTGACGTTGGTAAGAAAGAAGGGCTAGAGAAGTTCTGATATCATTAAGCAGGGACTTTCAAAAGGTGGAGGCCACTCCTGAAATGGACTGTTTTAGAGCATGCCATGTTTGGAAAAAAGGTGTTTCTTTACTTCTAATATTACTGGTTCCTCGGATGTCTTGAGTAGGTTGGTCAAGTAAGCTCAGGCTTTTGAGTGGACAGCTTTGAAGGCTAAACAGTCCAGCCTGAATTTGATTCTGGCATCAATAGGAAGTTTGTGTAAAAAAGCGAGTATTGGGGAAATGTGGTTGAATGTTTTGGTCAAGGAGAATAGTCTGGTTGCGGCATGTAGGACAGCTTTCAGTGGTGTAAGTAAAGCTTAAGGTGGCCAAGTGTTAGACCAGGCACCTTTGTTGTGGTATTACCTCAGCCTTTTTGCCTTCACAACCTTATTTTTTCTGAACATGTTTTTGTTGGCTTTAGGACTCCATGCACTTTACCCAGTGATAAGGGGCTTGTGATCTCCCCGTCAAAAATGGTAAAATTGGTATGCACCTAATTGGCACATTTAATTTACTTATAAAACCCTAGTGTATGGTAATACATGCATCCAAAGCATATATAATAAATGCTGCCAGCGGGCTGCAGCACTCATTGTGCCACCCACTCAATTAGCATTGCAAAACATGTCTCTGGCCTGCCACTGCCTCTCGTAGTGCAGTTTTAAATTGCCATTTCGACCTGGCAGGGTAAACCTTTTGCCAGAACTAAACTTATACATCACCCCTAAGGTAGGACCTCAAGGCTCATAGGGAAGGGTGCATAGTATTTAAAAAGTAGGACATGTATTTAAGTTTACGTGAAACTCCAAAAGTAATTTTTCACTGTTGCAAGGCTTTCTCTTCCATAGAGTTACACTAGGTTACCTTATGTTACTTAATAAGTGATCACTTTAGTTTGACAACAAATAGAGAAATACTTCTTCCACTCATTTGAATTGTAATTTATTTAAAATCCTCTTTAATGTCTTTAAAGTCGGATTTTAAGTTACTAAGTTAGAAAGTTGGCATCTTCCTGCCTAAAACTGCCAGTGTCCAGGGTCACATGGCTGTAGTGACTCTCCTTGTGGTATTCCTTCCAGACAGGCATCAAAAGGATCTTGGGGCATATTTACAAGGGGTTATTGCCACCAGAACGTCACTTTTTTTGACGTTCTGGTGGCGATAACCCCTTTGCCTTATTTACAAAGTGACATTAAGCCACTCAACATGGCTTAATGCCACCCTGTAAATAATGCCCCTATTCTTGCAGCACTTAGCATGAAAGGGGCGGGCAATGGGTGTTGCAGTGGGTATTCCGCTGCAACACCCTTTGCTTTTTTACCCATTGCAACACACATATAAGTTACAAATCGGCATTAGTGATTGTTTATGTGCAGGAAGGGACACCTTCCTGCACATGAATAATCATTCCCTGCAACGCATGCACCCTTACACTACAGTGCAAGGGTGCCTGCATTGGCGTTAGGCAGCTTAATTTAGTGCCAGCACTAGGGGAAACGCAGGGGTGTGCCGTATTATTGTAGTTGGCCTAACGGCTAGGGCGGTCGACCTCGAATCTGGGGAACCAGGTTCGAGTCTCAGCAATGATGCTGAACATCCCGTGATTCTGGGCAAATCACTTAATCTCCCAGTGCCTAACAAAACAAGCATTGGCATAGCCAATAGGTCTCGCTTTTGGGACCTTATAAGTATTTAGTTATGCAGCACAATATCCTTAGTGCAACAACATGAACTGTTGTATGGATAAACACTTATAAGGTCCCAAAGGCAAGACCTATTGGCTATGCCAATGCTTGTTTAGGATTTGTGCCCTGCAGGACACCCAGATACTGTTCACAGGGTATGCCAGGACACCCAGATACTATTCACAGGGTATGTCAGGACACCCAGATACTCTCACACGGGGTGCTGGACACCCAGATACTCTTCAGAAAGACACCCAGATACTCTTCAGAATGACAGCCTACGCTACGAAGATGCCTACTGGAATCAGCCTGTTGTTTATCTGGAAAGATTATCGAACTTGTGGTCAAGATGTCAGATGCACGTCTCCTCTGCTTCTGAGAACATCCCTGTACCACCCACGAAACCATGACGAGACAATCGATTTACAAAGCTGTCAGGAATATCTAGAACCTCTTCCCATGCTGCGCTGGCCACCTCACCTCTTTATGGACTGGTGGTAAAAATGATAAATAAAAACCCAAAGTGTACTAAAAATAAATGTCCAAAAATGCAGAAATGTAAACATGTAGAAAACAAAAATACTGTATGTATGAGAATGCTGTAAATTTGTAACGAAAATATAGGGATCAGGGTGAACACACATTTAGTTAGACCAATCAATTTACATTTCTTGACGGGGGGGCGGAGCTAGCCACGCTCGAAGATGGCCGCTTACTGAGCGAGCTCCTTCGGTTACACAAATCATCCTGTAATTATCCTGCGACACGATGCTCCAAACGTGGTCTAAATAAGAAAATGGGCAACCGGAATCTCCAGTGATCACGATGCATGCCTCGCATGCCCTGAAACGAAATATAACGGCGGAAAAACACTCATCTAACAGCAACGTGCGCACTATGCTGAAATCGGGCGTGCCCCTGCCCAGGAGGTGACGTCCACCACTGGAAGAGAGGCTACGTGAGCGCGCCTGCTGCACTTCATCGGAGAAGGCCGCTGCTCCTACGCACTACCCGTCCGATCGGCGGAAAGTTATAGAAGCAACTTACGAACTTTGTTTCCTGTGGCCGGACCGCCCGCTCGAGTGGTCTGAGGCCCACCATGGCTGTTAATCGAAGACAGAGGTAGGAAAAGCGCGCCGATTGTGATCCCAGGGCAGAGAGGCCTAACCATAATGGCGCAAGGGAGGTGCTGATTAGAACGCCACCACTCATTATACTGGAATCCCGGCGGCAAGCGTGTGAATAACTGCCCATCTCGCAAGCACCAGGGGCGCCTGACATAACACAGCGGGCCTACAACATTGAGGCAGTGGTGCATATCGCTATATGCTGCAGTCCACAACGCCACCACGCTGACCAGGCAGTGCGCAAGCAGTCTTAGCGGCAGAGACAGCGCCACTGCCTGATAGGGTTTTCTTCTTCTTGGACTAATCCCCTAACGGCTTGAACTACCGAGAGGTCTGTGGCGCATGAATGGTGATACATGTGAAACACCGAAGCAACACCGCGCCATATGAAGTGGTGGACGCTACACGGGCACCTCCATATACAAAACCAAGGACTTCACTAACCATTAAATATACCAATTCAGGTTACCCCATACTACAGAGACAGACGGACTATTGCCCATAAAGGACGAACAATTGCTGACTCGCATATAGCGACATATTAGCAGTAACACGACAGCG